>CAUYSK010059035.1:0-63277 GCA_963575035.1 Avahi laniger | reverse complement strand
AACAATCTTGAAGAACAACAAAACTAGAGTACTTATGCTCTCAGTTAGCAAGAATTATTATAGGTATATAGTAGTTTGTTAAGTTTGTTATTGGTGAAAGGATAGAGAAACACATTCATTGGGTGTTGGGCAGGTGGGAGGAGCGAGGAGGGGATGAATATATTCACACTTAATGGGTATGGTGTGCACCGTCTGGGGGATGGGCACGCTTGTAGCTCTGACTCAGACAGGGCAAAGATAATAGATGTAACCTAAACATTTGTACTCCCATAAAATTATGAAATTAAAAAAATGATATATATATATATATATAGCCAAAGTCACATATGCAGAGCATGTTGTACAAAAGAACATCCCTGCATATCAGTAAGGAAAAGAAAGACAATCCAATAACAATGGCTAAAATATTTGAATGAGGAGTTCAATAAAAGATAACCAGGCCAGGCACAGTGGCTTACAACTATAACACAGATGCGCTAAGAGGCCAAGGCAGAGAATTGCTTGAGGCAAAGAGTTCAAGACCAGTCTGGACAATGTAGTGAGACCTGGTTTATACAAAAAAAAAAAAAATAGGAATTAACCAGGGTTGGTGGTGCATGCTTATAGTCCCAGCTACTCAAGAGGCTGAAGCCAAGGGGTTTGAGGCTGCATTGACTATGACTATGCCACAGTACTACTGTCTGGGTGACAGAGGAAGATCCTGTCTCAAAAAAAAATAACATATCGAAATAATTTAAAAATATGAGAAAATAACTTTACCAGTATTGAGAAAACGCTAATTTAAATCACAGTGAGATACTACTGCATACCAAGCAGAATAATAGAAATAAAAATATAGAGGAATATGTTGGAGAGACCAGCAAGGTGGCTGAACATAAGCAGCTGACATGTGCCTCTTCTTCAGAGAATAATCAAGATGTCAATCAAATAGCCATAAGCCAAGTAAATCATCAGAAAACAAATGCTTGAAGATAATAGGGTGACAGGAGACACTGAAGGTAAATGTAGAAGTCACACTGCCTGGCCAGGCTGCTGAAAATATTGAGTGGCCCACGAACTCAGGCCAAGGAAAGGGATAAGCAAGAGAGCTTTGTAGCTCCTCACTCATGCATCATATCTTTACAATTTTAGCTACAAAAGACTCCTAGACCCCCACAGGCCTCCAGAGTGGTATGAGTAGCTGCCAGGAGATCACAAAGAGGCACTGCTTGATCTCATATGGCATTCCACAGGCTTCTAAACTTTGATCACCTTTGTCCAGAGCCAGTTCAGGGACCCTTCCCCCAGTGATCTAAGCTTTGCCCTGGGGCCACTATCAACCTGCTGCTGAGCCAGGGAGGGAGAGCGGGACCTGGTGATCTCTCATGTCCAAGGGTCAAGTTTCTCCAACACTGTTGTGGGCCACTGTGGGAACAACAAGTGGTTAGACCATGATCTCCACCCCTCCCTGCCTTCCTGATAGCTGCCCACCTGACTGCCCCCATAGAGAGGGGCATATACCCCCAGAGTCTGGACTGCAGTGGAAGAGCAATTGACCTGTTTGAGTGTTCTCCTGGAAGCCCAGAACAACCCTGTCTCTCCCTGTCACAGTTAGAGCTTGAACCCAGGGCCTGAGTCAGGTCCACAGGCCTGATCCTATACTGCCAGGACTTGATCAGATCATTCAGAGGCAGTAGGGTAGATTTGTGAACTGGTCTCAAGTGGGAAAAGAGCCCACATGGGCCAAACTGAGAGGAAAGTGTGATATGGATCTGGGCTGCAGAGCACACAATGGGCATCCATCTCCAACCAGGAACAGTTAGGATAACCATGCTTTCTGTTCCCAGTGTGGGGGCTTGAAGCCTGGGGTGGCTCTGCTGTCTAACTGCAGTCAACTTTTTACTGCCCTGGCTGGTTTGGCCTGCTACCAGCAGCCAGACACCAGTGAGGAATCCATCAGGTCAAAGGAATGGGAGGGGAGAAAAACTCACTTCTGCCTACTGGACTGTGGATTCTGGATAGCCACTACCACATGAGAAGGTTCTTTGGCATTGAGGAGATCCCTTTGACACTCCCTGGAGGCTTCCACCAGTGGTCTGGGACTGACTCGTGACTCCTGTTGCAACTGCCTTTGGGAAGCCTGAATGCAGGCAACCCCAACACTGCTCTGCCCAGTTTTGTCCCTTTCACTTGCCTTGGCAATGGCGTAATACGAGAACAGAACACCTGGGAGGTCCATAGCCTTGCTCATCACGTGGGATGTCAGAGCACTTCTTCTGATTGACTAGGTACCACAAACACTACTGCACCTGGCTCTCTCGTGCAAGTTCCACCTGCTGGCAAGGAGGTCCACTTGTACAGACCATTATAGCATTTAGTGATTCAACTGTACAGGGCTTGGCCAACTCTTACTTGCCAGAGCCAGCTATTGGTCTGGAGAGTAAAATAGATGTCCCATGTAATTCATACTGTTACAAGGGCGCAGGGCTGGGCAAAGTGATAAGATTGTGGAGACCTCCATCTCGCCTTCATGGTATGAGCCAGAGAACTTGCCCATATGCATAGTACACTGCTCCTATAGCTTACTAATAATAAGTATTTGAAAAAACAACCATGCTATGACCATCTATATCCAAGGAATTCATTGAGAGTCGTGGCTCCCTGAAAGTACCTACAGGAAAAGACAAAGATTCTTAGCCAACTTACACTACAGTTACACCCTTAATGGGGAAAAAGTCCCATCTAAACAAAAGTAAATTCAAAAGTAAGTAAATTTTTAAGTAGTGACAGCTTCTCTAGATAAGAAGAATCAAAGCAAGAATTCTGGCAGTATGAAAAACAGAGTTTAATGACCCCCTGGAAGGATAACATCAGGTCTCTGGCAATAGATCTCAACCAAAATGAAAATACTGATATGACGGACAGGGAATTCAAAATATAGACTGTAGAGAAATTCAATGAGACTAGATAAAATGGAAAATCAACTCAAATATATCAGAAAACATAATTCAGGTTATAAATAAAAAATTTACTGAAGATATAGATATATTTAAAAAAAAACAGAACTTCTGGAAATGAAAGAGGAATTTAGGAAATAGAAAACAGAGAGGAAATTTTAACAATAGACTTGACCAATCAGAAAAAGAATTTCAGAGCTTGAAAACAAGTCTTCTTAATTGATCCAATCAGTCAAAAATAAAGAAACCAAAATCAAAAGAAATAAAGAAAGTCCTCAAGAAACATGGGATTATATAAAATGCTCAAACATAAGAATCATAAGTATCCCTGACAGAAAAGAAGATAAAGCAAAAAGCTTGGAAAACCTATTTGAAGGAATAATGGAGAAAAATTTTCTTGTTCTTGATAGAGATTTAGACATCCAGATACAAGAAGCTCAATGAACTCCTTGAATATTCATTGCAAAAAGGACATAACCAAGGCACATAGTCAAAAGTCTGGTCAAAGTCAAAATGAAGTAAAAAGTTCTGTAAGCTACAAGACAAAAGCATCAAGTAACTTATGAAGGAAAAACCATCAAGCTAACAGCAGAGTTCTCAGCTGAAAGGTTACAAGCTGAAAGGAATGGGAATACTATCTTTAAACGTCTTAAACAGAATAATAGTCAGCCAAGAATTTTCTATCCTGAAAAACTAAGTTTCAAAAATGAAGGAGAAATAAAGTCTTTCCCAGACAAGGATACACTAAGGGAATTCATCAGCACTAGATTGTCACTACCATAACTGCTCAAAAGAGTTCCAAACATTGAAATGAAAGATTGATATTCACCAGTACAAAAACACTCAAAAGTATAAAAACACACAGATTTTATAAAACAATAACACGAGGGAGAATACAAAGCAGCTATGTAACTATCAACATGATGACTGAAACAATATGTCACATATCAATATTACATTGAATGTAAGTGGTCTAAATGTCCCACTTAAAAGATATAGATTCACAGAATGGATTTTAAAAAAAAAGCCAAATATCTGCTGTCTTCACAAGATCCACTTAAATCATAAAAATTCTCATAGATTGAAGGAAAGGGAATGGAAAAACATTCCACACAAATACTTAAGAGATCAAGAGTGGCTATTCTGATCTCAGATAAAACAGACTTAAGTAAACAATAGTAAAAAAAAGACAAAGAAAGTCAGTATATGATGATAAAATGAACAATTCAAAAAGACTATATAACAATCCTAACCACATATGCACCTAACACTGGAGAGCCCAGATTCATAAAACAAATACCTCAGAAAGTAAATATACATCAATACAATAATAGAGGAGGAATTCAACACTCCACTGACAGAGCTCAGCAGATCACTGAGGCAGAAAATCAACAAAGACACACTGGACTAAAATAAAACTCTAGAACAAATGAACCTAACAGACATTTACACAACATTGTATCCTAAAACTACAGAATATACATTCTTCTCACCAGCACATGGAACATTCACCAAGACAGACCATATGTTAGGCATATGTTAGGGCACAAAATAAGTGTCAACAAATTTAAAAAAAAAATTGAAATCCTATCAAATATATTTTCAGACAACCAGTGGAGTAAAACTAGAAAGAAATTTCAAAAGAACCTCTCAAAACTATGCAAATACATGGAAATTAAATATTCTGCTGCTGAATGATCATGATTTCATCATGAAATCAAGATGAAAGTTCTAAAAACTTTTGAAATGAATTATAATAGTGAAAAAGGTTTTCAAAATCTCTGGATACAAAAAAAGCAGTTTCAATAGGGAAGTTTTTAGCCCTAAATGCCTACATCAAAAAGATCACAAATATACAAACTAACATCACAACTCATGAGACTAGGAAAACGATAACAAACCACCTCCAAGGCCAGCAGGGAGACAATAACTAACAAAGATCAGAGCATAACTACATGAAATTCAAACCAAAAAAAAAAATACAAAGGATCAACAAATGAAAAGATTGTTCTTTGACAGTATAAGCAAAATTGATAGATCACTAGCTATATTAACTGAGAAGAGGGAGAACTCAAATAAGCTCAATCACAATTGAAAAGGAGACCTTACAATTAATACTACAGAAAGAGGTGCTTGGTCAGTGAGCTCCCTTGTAGCCAGCCTTCCCTGGTGTTGCTTGACCAATGGCTCCATCAGAGCAGTGCATGATGAGATAAGGACGGACATTGAAGCTGCTTGAGCAACCCATGGGCAACTCAGGACCAGAACGCTTCTGCCTGGCATGGTCAGGGATTGGCCTTTGGGGACCCAGGGTTGGCCATGAAGGCAGATCCCATATCTCCATTGCTTGATCATGTTTCTTGGGGGAATGGAGAGAAGATTTGTGAATTTGTCTCAGGAGGCAAGGGATCCCATGTGGGCAGATCTTGGGGAAGTGTACAGTGTGGGTCCTAAGTGTGGCATGCTTGTAAAGCACCCCTCTCCCACATGAGGGCTATGCTCACAGTTCCAGCTGGTATCCTGGGTAGGAAACCTCCTGGCCCACAGCACAGTCATGGGGGAGATTGAGTGGCTTGAGCTCATGCTGTTGGCAGACACCAAAGATAGACTACAGGGTAAGAAAGAAGGGAGAGAAGGAAAATAAACTCCAAACTGCCAGATTGTGAATCACAGATAGCCTGGCCTCCATAAGCAGACTTTCTGGTTGGGTGGGGCCACTTCAGCTGCTCCATGACAGCTTTACAGAGAAGGTTGGAGCAGACCTTTGACTTTTACCAAAACAACTACCTTGTCAACTTTTGTGGAGCCTGAGGGCAAGCTCACCTAACCCAGTCACACCCAGCTGCACTCCCCCACCTGCCTCTGCTGTGCCAGAGAATAAGAATTCACCTGGAAGTTCCAGGGCCCCACTCACCACTTGGGGCATTTGAGTGTTTCTCCTGAGGGACTAGAGCTGGCCATAGGACCCCCAAACCACATAACAGTTTGTTCCTTCTGACAAGCACCACTTACTGACAGGGAGATCAATTTGCATGCCCTTTACAACATTTACTGACTCAATTATACAGGGTATGATTGATTCTCACACATAAGCATCACCTACTATCTCAGAGAATAAACTGGGTGTACCATTACAATTTACACTGTTAAGAAGACAAAAGGGTTGTAGAAAAGAAAGGATTTCAAAGATCTCCATCGTCTCTAATCAAAGAGAGAAAGGGAATCATCCCACTCACATATCTCACCAATCCTACAGACTACAAACAACTAGCAACTGAGAAAATCACCACATTAAGAATATTTATAACCAAGGCATTCATCCAGAATACAGATCACCATCAAAGCACCTACCAGCAAAGCCAAAGGTTCTTACCCAACATATGCTACAAACACCTCTGTATCAGTAAGGGGAAGGGAAAAAGCCCTATATAAACAAAAGAAAATCCAAAAATAAGAAGCAACAGCTACTCTAGATGAGAAGGAATCAACAAAAGTACTCTGGAAGTATGAAGAATCAGAGCAAAAGGACACTCCCAAAAGGGAACACCAGCTCTACAGTAATGAATACCAACCAAAATGAACATATTGAAATGACAGATACAGAATTCTAAATATGGATTGTAAAGAAGCTTAACAAAATTGAAGAGAAAATGGAAAACCAACTCAAAGAAACTAGAAAAACAATTCAGGAAATGAATGAAAACTTCACTAAAGAGATGAACATATTAAGAAAAAATAGATAGAACTTCTGGAAATGAAAAATTCACTTAAAGAAATAAAAAACACAGTGGAAAGTTTTAAGAATTAACTAAACCAGGCAGAAGAAAGAATCTCAGAACTTGAAGACAACTCTTTTGAATTAACTCAGTCCATCAAAAATGATGAAAATGATGAAAAGAGGATGAAGAGGAATAAACAAAGCCTACAAGAATATGGGATTACGCAGAATGGTCAAATATAAGAATCATAGGTATCACTGAGGGTGAAGAAGAAAATACGCATAGACTGGAAAACTTATTTGAGGAAATAATTGAGGAAAACTTTCCTGGTTTTGCTAGGGATTTAGACATCGCGGTACAAGAAGCTCAACAAACACCTGGAAGATTCATTATAAAGATGCAATTGCCAAGATACATGGTCATCAGACTAGCTAAAGTCAACAACGAAGAACTCCTAAGAGTTGTAAGGTGAAAACATCAAGTACCTTACAAAGGAAAACTCATCAGGCTAACAACAGATTCTCAACTGAGACCTTACAAACCAGAAGGGGTCAGGACCCATTTTCTTCCTAACCAGAACAACTGCCATCCTAGAATTTTGTATCCTGCAAAACTAAGTTTCATATATGATGGAGAAATAAAGACTTTTTCAGACAAGCAATCACTGAGGGAATTTGTCAAGAGCAGACCTGCCCAGTAAGAAATAGTCAGAACTGCATTATACATGGATCAGCACAATATTCACCCACCAGAGTAAAGCTACCCAAAAGCTAAATCTCAGAGCTCACATAATACTATAGTACAAGAGGTAAAACAAAGCAATAAGGTACTACCCAACAGGATGAACAGAACAGTATCTCACATATTAAATTTATCAATCAACATGAACGGTTTGAATTCTCCACTCAAGAGACATAAGTTGGTTGAATGAATAAAAAAATATAGGGCAGTTATCTGCATCTCCAGGAACACATCTAACCCACAAGGACTCAGACAGACTCAGGGTGAAGGGATAGAAAAATATTCCATGCAAATGGAAACCAAAATAAAGCATATGTAGCTATTCTCATATCAGATAAAATTGATTTTAAATAAACAATAGTAAAGAACAACAAAGATGGCCATTATATAATGATAAAGGGAGCAATTCAGCAAGAAGATACAATAATCCTAAATATTTATGCACCTAACACAGGAGCACCCAGACTCATAAAGCAAGCTCTACTAGATCTAAGCAAAGAGATATATAGCAGCATAGTAATTGCTGGGAAATGCAACACCCTGCTGATATAACTGCACAGATAATTCTAGCAGAAAATAAATAAAGACTGGACTTAAATGGGATTCTAGAGCAAATGAACTTAACAGAACAATTTACTCCCAAACTACTGAATATACATTCTTCTCATCAGCACATGGAACATTCTCCAAGACTGATCATAACTTAATACACAAAACATGCCTCAACAAATTCAAAAAAGTAGAAATCATACCATGTATCTTCTCAGATCACAGTGGAAGAAAATAGAAATCAACTCTATAAGAAATACTCAATTCTACACAAAGTCATGGATGTTAAACAATCTTTTGCTGAATGATTATTGGATTAATGATGAAATTAGGATGGAAATTAAAAGATTCATTGAACTGAATGATAAGGGAGGCACAAGCTATCAAAAATCTATGGAATACAGCAAAAGCAGTACTAAAGGGAACATTCACAGCCTTAAATGCCTAAATCAAAAAGACAGAATGATCACAAGTTAACAACTAATGACATGACTCAAGGCACCGGAAAAGCAAAAGGAAACCAAATGCAAAGCGAGCAAAAGAAAAGAAATAAGTAAGGTCAGAGCAGAACTTAATGAAATTAAAAACATGAAAATTATACAGAAGATCAATGAAACAAGAAATTGGTTCTTTGAAAAGATAAACAAAGTTGATAGACCTCTTCCTAGATTAACCAAGAATAGAAAAGAAGATATCACAGAAAAACAAAATATCATCTATGAATATTATGAAATTTCTATGCACATAAACTCAAAAACATAGAGAAAATGGAAAAATTTCTGCAAACACACAAACTTTCAAGATTTAATCAGGAGGAAATTGAACTCCTGAACAGACCAATACTGAACAACAAGGTTGAAACAGCAATAAAAAAAAAAAATCTTCCAATGAAAAAAGCCCTGAACCAGATGGATTCACAGCTAAATTTTACCAGATTTACAAAGAAGAGCTGGTAGCCCTATTGAAGATTATTGCAAAACATCAAGAAGGAGGGAATCCTCTCCAATTCCTTCTATGAAGCCAGTGTCACCTTGATACAAAGCCAGGAAAAGATACAACAAAAAAAGAAAACTATAGATCAATATCCCTTATGAAAATAGATACTAAAATCTTCAATAAAATGCTAGCAAACCAAATTCAACAACATATCAAAAAAATAATCCACCGTGACTTAGGAGGCTTCATCCCAGGGATGCAAGCGTAGTTCAACATATGTAAATCAATAAATGTGATTCACCACATAATCAGAAACAAAAACAAATATCATATGAACGTCTCAATAGATGGAGAAAAAGCATTCAACAAAATTCAACACACTTTCATGATAAAAATCCTCAACAAAGCATGCATAAAATGAACATATCTCAAAATCATAAAATCCATATATAACAAACCCACAGCAAGCATCATATTGAATGGGGAAAAGTTAAAAGAATTTCCACTAAGAACTGAAGCAAGACAATTATGCCCACTGTCACCATTTCTATTTAACATAGTGCTGAAAGTGCTAGCCAGAGAAATCAGGCAAGAGAAAGAAAGTAAATGTATACAAATCAGGAAAGAGGAGGCCAAATTAATGCTTTTTGAAGACAATATGGTCTTATATCTAGAAACACCCCAGGATTCCCCCAAGAGACTCCACGCTTTGATAAATAAATGCAGCAAAGTCTCAGGTTATAAAATCAATGTACACAAATCTGTAGCACTTCTATACACCAATAAGAGTAAAGCTGAGAGTCAAATCAAAGACTCAATTTCATTCACAACAGCTACAAAGAAAATAAAATACATAGGAATATATTCAACAAAGTAGGTGAAAGATCTCTACAAAGAAAACTATGAAATACTGAGGAAAGCAAACACAGATGATACTAATACAAACAGGTGTAAAAACATATACTCACGGATCGGTAGAATCAAAATTGCTAAAACATCCATACTACTCAAAGTGATTTAAAGATTCAATGAATCCCCATAAAAATACTAAGTTCATATTAATATTTGACAGATGTGGAAAAAATAATTCTATGCTTCACATGGAACCAGAAAAGAGCCTGAGCAGCCAAAACAATTTTAAGGAAAAGGAAAAAAATGGGAGGCATCTCATTACCAGACTTCAAGCTATGCAATAAAGCTATAGTAACCAAAATATAATGATATTGGCAAAAAATAGAGACATAGACCAATGGAACTGAACAGAAAATTCAGACATGAAACCATCCGCTTACAGCCAACTGATCTTTGACAAAGTACACAACAATATACACTGGGGAAAAGAATCCATATCAATAAATGGTGCTCGGAAAATTGGATAATCACATGCAGAGGAATGAAACAAGATCCAGATCTCTCACCAATCACAAAAATTAATTCAAGTTGGATAAAGGACTTAAATGTGAGGCATGAAACCACAAGAATTCTAGAAAAAAATATTGGAAAAATTCTTCTAGAATAATAAATTATTAGTCTAGGAAATATTTTTTTTTATTTTTTTTATTTCAGCATATTACAGGGGTACAAAGGTTTAGGTTATGTATATTGCTTTTTCCCCACCCTAGTCAGAGCTTCAAGCATGTCCATCACCCAGACGGTGAGCACTGTACCCATTAGATGTGTATGTACCCATCTCCTCCTGCCTCCTCCCATCTGCCTTACACATGATGAATGTTATTACTATATGTGCAGTTAAGTGTTGATCAATTATTTATGAAGAAGACCCCAGTGGAAATCATGAAAACAACAAAAATAAATAAATGAGCCTTGATTAAATTAAAAAGTTTCTTCAAAGCCAAGGAAACAAGTAACAGAATAAATAGCCTACAGAATGAGAGAAAATACTTGCAATCTATATATCTTATAAAGTGCTAATAATCAAAATCGATGAGGAACTCAAGCAAATCAACAAGAAAATGTCAAACAACCCCATTAAAAAGTGGGCAAAAGACATGAACAAAAAAAGAAGATAGACAAATGACCAATAAATGTATGAACAAATGCTCAATGTCGCTAATCATCAGGGAAATGCAAATAAAAACCACAATGAGATATCACCGTACCTCAGTTACAATGACTATTTTTAAAAAGTCCAAAAACAACAGATGCTGGCATGAATGAAAAGAGAAAGGGAGGCTTATACATTGTTGGTGGGTGGGACTGCACATTAGTACAACCTCTGTGGAAAACCGTATAGAGATTTCTCAAAGATCTAAAAGTACACCTACCATTTGATTCACTACTGGGTATTTATAGAATGGAAAATAAGTCATTTTTTCAAAAAGATATCTGCATTTGAATGTTTATTGCAACAATTTGGATGGAACTGGAGGCCATTGTCCTAATTGAAGTATCAAAAGAATGGAAAAACAAACACCACATGTTCTTACTACTAAATTGTAACTAACTGATGAGCATACATTTATATAGAGGGAAGTAAATCTCAAAGGAAATCAAGGAGGGCTTAGTGGAGAGAAGGTGATGGGTAAAAATCCACTTAATGGGTGCAGTGAACACCTTCTGGGTGACGGGCACACTTTTAACCCTGACTTGAGCATTACAAAAGCAATTCTCAAAGGAAATCAAGGAAGGGGCAGTGGAAAGAAGGTGATGGGTAAAAATCCACTTAATGGGTGCAGTGAACACCTTCTGGGTGATGGACATACTTTTTACCCTGACTCGAGCATTACAAAAACAATTCATGTAATGAAAAATATTCGTACCCCCATAATACTTTGAAATAAAAAATTTAAAAAAGAATATAAAGTATTCAACAGTAAAAAGTAATTAATTTTTCATTTATGGAACAACACAAAAGAATCCTAAAATATTCTCAGTCAAGATGCCAGATTCTAAAGAGAGCACATTGTAGGAATCCATTTATGTGAAGTCTTATGACAGGGAAAAAATTGTCCGTGATGAAAAATCAAAAATTGTAGTTGCCTGGTGTGGCAGGGATTAGTGTGGCTTGACTGGGTAAGGGCATGAAATAACTTTTGGGGAATCATTAGAGCTTCTGAGTTTTGATAGGAGTAGGATTTTGGGTTATACATATAAAAACATTAGTCAAAGCTCATAAAATGGAACATTTTGTACATTTCATTCTAAGTAGTTTTACTTAAGGAAAACATAAACAAATATGAACTGTATGTAATGATATGCCAGTCGAATTATGTAGGGATTTTGTTTTTTAATTAAAAAATATGATGGGTTGAGTTATGGATAAATACATGATAAAGGACAAATAATACAATGTTAATTGTATAGCCCAAGTAGATGGTAAATATGTTTGTTGAAAAATTCTTTACAAAAAACATGCAATATAAAGACTTTAAGATAAAAAAATAATGGAGATGTCTTGACTTGAACTCTTAAAAATGCTTATTTTTGATTGCCGGTCTCATACATATAGACAGATGTATACAAACACTCATATATACAAACACAGACCTGTGTGTATATACGTGTGTGAATTCTTTCATGTTCTTGCTGAATTTTTTCCCATTGAACATATTGTACTTTTTAGATTAAATACAAATCTATGTAAAGACAAATGAGGCAAAACAAAACAGAATTACTAAAACATCTTATTTACCCTTTTACATAAGATAATTTTCTACAAAATTCAGCTCTACATATTTTATTGGAATTCATATTTTTGTTTAATTGAGACTCCACAGAGAACTCTACATTATAAAATATACTTGAGTTTTTATCAAAATTTGGAAGAGTAAATTCAGAATCTAATAATGTATTACATAGCACATACAAATTTTCTATACAAAGAATCTTGAAACATACAGGTAGTCACTCACACTTGTGGGAGTTGCATAATTTTATTTTGTTTTTAAATAAGTTTGAGTTTTTAACTTAGATTACTGTTGAGGCCTTTCTTTAATGAATATAAACTGAAAAATGGTGAGAGAAATAAAAATTGAATATATTTGCATAATTGTCTATCCATCTATCCATCTATCATCTTTAAATGATTGCAGTGATTCTTTTCAGTGAGCATCCCATTTTGGTGTTTAATTTTAAGTAGACCATTGTTAAAATCATTTGTTTCTATAAGGTGAAATACTAAGGTTCAGAAATTTAAGATGGAGAGCAGGTAGTGCTGTGCCCAATGTCCTACAGTCAAACTTTTTAACTTCCTTAGAAACCAAATCCCCAAAATAAAACACTCAAGTTTGACAGTGACACTTCATGTAAGATAAAGCATAAGTCTGATACTCACAAATATGCAGCTTTTCCTTCTTCCAGTTCTTTACTTTTGCCACTGGAGCCACTTTTCTTTCCACACATTCTCCTGGTGATGCACATCAATAACCCGCATTGCCGAATGAAAAAGCAGCTGACGTCTGTTACCACTAGGATTAGCAGAAGAGCAGCAACTCCAAGGCCAATGACTGCTCCAAGCCCAAGACCATTAAAAAGAGTGTCTTAAAACATAAAAAGAAAAAAATTATGAAACCCCAAATAAGAAAATATTAAATAATTATATTAAAAATAAATCTTATCCAAGAAATATTCACCTAAAGCAATAAGAAAAATGTGACAGTACCTGGCAGACTTCCAATCTCATGATTGTTGAGACCTACTTTCTGGTTTTCAAACAATATTATAAGCAACTGATCTGTTAATTATTTGAATATTTTCTCAAATTTTCTCTTAAAAAAGTCTAAGTAACTCTTATTTTCAATATATTTCTTGATTCTCTGTGGGGAAGATAATGAATATTCTCATATCTCTAAGTGTACTTTTTTGGAAAGTCACAGCCATTCATAGTTCATCACAATGTTAAAAAGAAATTTTAGCCAAAATTCCAGTAAGAGAGGTGTTAAATAAATGTCCCATATGGGATTATTTTAGTTTTAAGACTTAAACTTGTAAATGGATGGCTCCAAGCACCTTACTTTGACAGAGATTGCATTTTAAAATGCCTTTCTATAAATATTTTAAAAATCACCATCTTAGACTAAATGGTTCACTTTTCTCTAGTTAATATTTTAGCAAATAGATTAGACACAAATTTTTACAGAGTTATGGTACTGAGAACCCTTTGTTAGGTCCTTTCATGAGAAGGTAGGGGAAGTTGGGAGACAATTTTCCTTGGCATGTGGTTGCAGGAAATCTCCAAAGACATACAGACAGTACCCACCAAAGCGGTGAGTGGGAATAAGACGGAATATGCTAATTGATAAATTAGAAATGGCAAGAGGGCACTTAGTAATAACAATGAATCAGTCGTTATATGTCTGTAGTTTAACATGAGGACAGAGTACATAACTGTAACACTATAGATAAAAAAATAAGGACAATGGAAAGAAATAAATTGAACTGGTTATACTGTGTTATCTAGAGAAAAAAGGAAAATAACATAATTTCACAGACATTCAAAATTATTCTCAACACATATGTTAAGAATTTGCTTACATAACATTATAAAGTTATAATTATTATTTTTAATGGTAAAATACATTTATTATTCAGCATCGTCATGGAATATTCTCTATGTAACTGATGTGGAACACAAGTGACAGACACACGTACAGATACACATTTGGTTTTTGAGAAAAACACTTTTGAAAAATATGCATATGTAAAGCAAAGTTTTCCTAAATCATATTTTAAAACTTAGGCTTAATATTTTAATAATTACTTGAAGAAATGCTGATTCAAAGCAATCAGCTCTCATCCTAAATCTACCACTAGCAGGTCTGCCTTGAACAAGTCAGACCTGCCTGAATTTATATTGTTCTGTAGAACAACTGAGTCTCATGTCTACATTTACTTTCTTTTTCCAGGAAATAGATATAAGTTATTTACATTTCTTAACACTCTTGGAGCTTGCAGCTAGACTAAGAAAAATCATGCTGTTGGTGACATAGTGGCCTGGATTTTTACCCAATCAACATTGTGGTTCACCTGTGTTAAATGTGCTTCTACAATGTCTCCCTGATGTGGCAAATGAGAATTCCTTAAGCCCTGAATCAATGAATTTAGAACTTACATGTCCAAGTAAAAAATAATTTTTATTTTAATTCTTTTGTTTCTGATAAAGAAAACCAGGTAATAAACACACAGTGTAGGATGAAAAATAATTTTTTCATGTCATTTTCAGAATATCCTTCCTCTACTAAATTTTAATATGCTACTTAGATGGTGATAGTTTAAGAAAATTGTTTAATGTCCAGAGAAATTATTGATTTTCCGCAAGGCTATTATCTTATCACATGAACCCACGTTCAGGAATGACTAGAGAAAGAACAGTATTTTTCAGGCATGGGAATTTAGTATCTTCATTTTTCCTTTTGCAGAATCCCAATAAACAAATGGAGAGTGAGATTCTAATGATTATTTACCGATTTTCCAAAGGTATATTTCTATGACTGATGTAAAAATAGAACTAGTGCCTCATGCTATAAAAATAATACATCAAGGGGCAAATTAGGATTTCTGTTATCAATTTAAAAATAAATCACTGTATATATTTTCTTCCATTGTCTATTTAGAAATATAGATGATCCTCTTCTGAATCTGTTATTACAACATAATGAAGACAAATTACCTATGGAATGCCTCTGATTATATGTAAAACTACAATATTTTCTTCAAAACTCACATGTGATGATTTTAGATATGCTGCACAAGCTTCAACAACCAAAGCTCAGAACAACGGAGTGGAAACATACCTACGTAATTGGGCTTTATCCTCTGTGAATACACTCACTGACTTAATGATCTTATGGTTTGAACTTGTCACTCCTCTCCTATTTCATTTAGGTTCCTCTCACATGTAGACGTAATTGTAGGCAATAAATCCTACAGATCAATGATAATGTATCTGGCTCATTATACAAATTCCCATTTACCTTTTCAAAGCGTAAGGACCTTGCTTTGTACTTAAATGTATTGCATTAGGAATCAGAAAATCCTAGTTTCATCACTTATTGTTGCATGTCCTTGGAGTGAGCCATCTAATTTCTCTAAGAGTGAGATTTTTCTTTATTAAAACAGGCAGAGTTATGACAACAACTGCAAGCTAGGACACCCGGTTACTGAGAAGATTGTTGAGAATATGGTAAAGTATTAATACTTAACACCCCTAGCACTTAACTGCTCAGCACAAAGTAAAAATTTAATAAGTATTGATCATTATTATTATTTTACTATGACAAAATTCTAGAGAAACAATGTTTTGTAGAAAACAACAGATCATACAAAATTAAATGTTAAACGATTCTGAAAACATATCTCTTCATCAGCAATCTGAGGTGGGAGGGTTTCTTTAATTAAGGAATGATTATTCTCTTGAGAATATAATCACTTTTTAAAATTTTTTTTAATTTAAAAAAATGTTTATTTATTTATTTCAGATATTATGGGCGTACAAACATTTTGGTTACATGTTATGACTTTGCCACACCCAAAGTGTGATTTGAGGTGTGCCTCTCCCCTCCTATAACGCTCACTGTGTCCATTAGTTGTGAATTTACCCACTCCCAACCCCATAATCCTGAAAAATAATACCATTAAATCCAGCAATAGCACTATTAGGCATCTACCCAAAAGAACAAAAGACATTCTGTAATAAACACATCTGAACCTGAATGTTTATGGCAACACAATTCAATATAATCACTTTTTAAAAAATTCAAATTTAGCTAGTTAGCTTTTAAATGATAAATATTTGATTCATGACCTTTTTAGCATTAAACCAGTATTTTGATCTGCTTCATTTCCGTTTTCAGAAAAAAGCTCCTAGAGAAATTACATTTGTAAAGCATCTATAGTGAAGAAATACAGATGCTAAAATAACCATTACTTTTTCTAGACAAAAGAAAATGAAACCTTTTACATTTATGATTAAAATTTTTGAAGGTTGCTTAAAATTATTTTTATTAGAAAGTGAATATATTTTTGTCATTGCAGAAGATAGGAGTGGATATCACATAGGTTTATATTATAAATATTTAATTGTCTTTTGAAAGTTATGTTTTTTATATATACAAATTTAAGATTAAGAATGGATTTAAGTATTTATGCTTTCTCATATCCCATGAGGTTAGGCTACAATAACTATGAAAGCTCAATCTTCTAATGTTTGTATTATTTATTTCTACCACAAGTTTACACCAGCATAAAAAGTTTATTTCTACTTTGTATTTTTCAAAAATAAAACCATAACTGCATATAAAATAAAATCATTGTGATTTGGGTACTAGCAATGATTTATTTTCTCAATAACGTGTAGAAAATTCCTTCTTTATAAGTTAATTATGGTTATTTAACAAATTGAAACTGAGCATACATAATTATTTAAAGGATTTTAAATTCATTGTTTTTCTTTTTAGCTTTCCAGAATACTTACACATATACTTTATGTGGCAATTTTTATGACAAATCCATTATGTGGGAAAACTAAATTATGAGATCTACTTTACAGATGAGAAACTGATGTTCAGAGAGGTCATTGACCAAAGTCATACAATAACCCTTAAAATTAGACCTGCACAAATGAAGCACTACTTAACTCCAGGTTTTATACTTTTTATAGCTGTGCTAGAGCCAACATTTTACATTGTATATTCACAATCAAATAATGAAAAGATAAGCATAAAATAAAACATAATATAATAAATACATCATAAATATACTATTCTTATAGAAAAATTCCAATAGTCATTTACCTTTACTATTAGTGAAGCAACAACTATTTAAAAGCTATGTAAATGAGGTACAACAATGTAAATTATCTAACTTGTATCCCTGCTTTAAGCTTTCTCTTTAGTGATCATTTTGAATTATTCTTATGAAAAACGGGATTCATATTAGAATTGAATAAGAATAAATAATTTAGGAAGCAAAAAAGTTTACTTCTATGATTGGTTCATATTTTATTATTGAAAGCAAATATGAAAATCGGACTGAGTTTCTATAACTCTCCCGCTCAGCTGCATTTCTCCAACCCCATGAAAATTGGAAATTGGTTTACTAAATCTACTTCCCTAGTTCTTTATGTAAATGCATTCTAATTTTCATAAAAACCTAAATCAAAGTATTAAAATAAGAAAATCTGAATTCAATTTAAATTTGTTATAAGCAGCAGTTGCCCCTTATCCAAAGTTTCACTTTGTGCAATTTCAGTTACCCATGGTCAGCTGCAGTCTGAAAATATTAAATGAAAAATTCCAGAAAGAAACAATTCATAAATTTTAAACTGCATGCCATTCTCATTAGCGTAATGAAATCTTGTGTCCTCTTTCTCTGTCCCGCCCCAATAGTCAGTTAGGACAGTCTCTGTTATCAGACTGATCTTCACAGTATTGCTGTGCTTGTGTTCAAGTAACCCTTATTTTACCTAACGATGGCCCCCAAGTGTAATCACGGTGGTGCTGGAATATTATTATAATTGTCCCATTTTAGTGTTAGTTATTATTATTAATCTCTTACTATGTCTAATTTATAAAGTAAACTTTTTCATAGGCATGTATGTATAGAAAAAAATAGTATATACAGGGTTCAATACTGTCTATGATTTCAGGCATCCACTGGGGGTCTTGCAACATATCCCCTGTGGATGGGGTGGACTACCATAAATGTCTTTCATGTTTCTGTTGCAGAAATTAAGTCACTACCATAACACTGAAATAATTTTCCATGAAATTTGATATATTTGATAATAGTTTTTCAAAAACTAATATACTAATTTTAGATTCATAAAACCAGCCTTGCTTTTTATTCCTTGAATAATAAGTAGTTTAATATTTTAACTCTTTTTCGATGTGTACATATAATCTTCTCCAAGTACATTGAAAATTAATTTCAAAACTTCGAAAGATACAATAAAGACATGGAGAAAAAATTCAAAGGGATATAAAATGGAGATTGATTGTTGCTTCCAGAATTTTCATAAGAAATATTGGAAGCAGTTAGCAAGTAAGTTAAATATATGAAAGGTAAAGAGAAGATATTAAAACAATGGTCCCCAACCTTTTTGGCACCAGGGACCGGTTTCATGGAAGACAATTTTTCCAGGGACCTGGGGAGTAGGGGGCGGTTGGATGGTTTGGGAATGATTCAAGTGCATTATATTTATTTTGCAAACATCTCAGCTAATGAAATATGTATTTGCGGCCACTCCCCAGCGCTAGTATCACCACCTCAGCTCTACCTCAAATCATCAGGCATTAGATTATCATAAGGAGCATGAAAACTAGATCCCTCGCATGTGCAGTTTACAGTAGGGTTTGCGCTCCTATGAGAATCTAATGCCTCCTCTGATCTGACAGGAGGTGGAGCTTAAGTGGTGACAGGAGCCATGGAGAGTGGCTGTAAACGCAGATGAAGCTTCCCTCACATGCCCTCTGCTCACCTCCTGCTGTGCAACCCTGTTGTGCAGCCCAGTTCCTAACAGGCCACTGACTGGCAGTACCAGTCCATGGCCTCGAGGTGGGAACAGCAACATTATAAAACCCTGTTTCGTGTTCAGCACGACATTGCTATATACCATATCTTCCCACATTAGAGGTAAGCCCACTCGACTCATGATTATATATTCTTCCTTCATCCTACCTAGGGCGACAGACTTCCAAACATTGACTGATATACAGGAAATCCTGGCGTTCATCTACAGCAAATACATGCGTGTATCTGCCCTACGCAGAAAGAGGTGAGAGAAAATAAGGAGGACGAAAAAATCCCCTGCAGCTTATTGAAATTCCACCTGGTGATGTATAATCATGGGGAATGTTTAGTTGGCTTTTTAGATAAACATAAATAGAAATTAATTCATCAACACTATTGTGCAATCTTACGAAACTGAATTAAGTTCAGAATATTTTAAAACATACTCTTACAAATATTACCTCAGAAATTGAAACATTTAAACAGTCCAGTGTTCATCCTGCAATTACATAAATGTGATACCTTGATAGAAAATTAAGACAATAAATAACGGTTCTTAAGAGTTCTGAAAAATATTTTTAGAAATTATCTGTTATAAAACATACAAAAAAGGTATCTTTGAGAGGCATATATATAAACCAAAGTTTCAAAAACTTCACTTCAAAATGGTTTGAGGAATATTTAAAATAAAAGCATAAATGTTGAAAACATTACATTTCCTTAAAACAAAATAGTCAAACATAATAACCACATAAATTTTTTTTCTCATAAAATACTTCAGGCAGTGGAAAGGTTTTCCTCTAGTGAAGATATTCTTTTAAAAAAAAATTGGAGGGTACCTAATTATTCTCACTTATCAATTTCTAGAAAATTTATTTTCTAAGTTGGACTTGATATTGATGTTTCTTAAAATATTGCTGAGTTGTATTTGAACAGATTTGTGCATCACCAAAGTAAAACAGGAATCAGTGTTATTTGTTATATTTGAATTTGGTATATTCAAACTACAAGGGCAATTTGTTAAAAATCACAACAAAGTAGTCAAATAGTGCTGTCCCTGTTGCATATCTGGTATGCAAAAGTGTGGAGCAGGCATCTTTCAGCAGTTGAGCTCCATCTATTGTGGGAATAAAACACCCAGATTGTCTAAGGACTTTTGTGGCTACATAGTGGGGGAAAAAAAAGGGCCATTAATCCATTTATGCTTCACAAACATTCATTGAGTTCACACTAAACTACTGTAGAACTGGAGGGGTTTCATGAAATGTACTATAATAGAATTAAAGGAACTAATTCAATAAAAAGTTATGGTGTGCTTTAAAATAACTAAAAGAAAGGAATTGGAATGTGCTTAACACAAAGAAATCATAATGCTTCAGGTAGTGAACACCCAATTACTTTGTTTTGATTATTATATATTGTATGTCTGTATCAAAATATCACACGTATCCCACAAATATATTCAATTGTATACACATAATAATTAAAATAACAAATTAAAAACTAGCATAACTTTTTAGGCTTATTATATATCAACTTAAGTCTGTATTTATTTATGAAGCATTATAAATTCTCAAAATGTTATTTTATTCATTGAATTCCAGAGACACAATGAAGGAACAAAGGGATAAGATATTTATATTAACAAGGCTATACTGTTAATAGTAAGAACTTTTGCTAGCATGATGATAATATCTTTGCATTTCAGAAGACACACTCTAATACATACTTTTAAAGAAAAATACATTACACTAATTTAGAAACCAGCTACCATACCTAAGGATTTTACAAAGTTTCTTGTTTTATGTTAGACAAGCTGTTTGCCAAGATTACTCTGTTTCTTATAGACTTAGAAATTTCCTTACATTGATCAATTTATTTTTGTGATATTTTCCCTAGGATCTCCTCAAAAAATAAATACCAAAATGTAGTATAAAGAGCTAAATAATGTGTAGCAGAAAGTAGAAAAAGCCAATCAATGTAGAAACTAGACTCTTTATGTCAGAAATATCCTATTTAAAAAGAAATTTTAAAATATTTAATGTTTCACAACTTTAAAAATGATGATGATATTGAGAATGAAGTGGAATCACAATATTCTTCCAGCATAGACCAAATGTCAGCCTCTATTATTTCTTGACAGAAGTGTCTTGTCAGGAAAGAAAATAATATTCCTTAACTTTATGGAGTTTTATAGAGAGACGTCTTATTATATATTAATAAGACTTTCTATACCCTATAGGGAAGACTGGACATGCTCATCAGAAATCTAATAACCAAATAGTTTTAATTAGTTAAGATTTGTGTTTGGAATTTAATAGTCTTCTCTCACTTAAACTAAGTAGAGAATAAAAAATAGAAGTATAAATGTTATATTTATACATTTATAGGTCTTAAGAAAAAACTATTCCAAAATATCAATTTTTATATATTTGAAACAATGTGACTTTCGAATCACATTTGCAGTTGTTGCAATCACAAAAAAAAAAGAAAAGAAAAAAGAAAATTTTGATTCACACGTTATAAAATTCACGGACATATATGAAACCACTGACATTAAATCTAAACACAACATACACTAGTTCTAATTTTCTAAACACCATGTTTCTATTCTGTCTCATGACAGAGGGCCGCCTCCATTTCTGCTGCCTAGTGTGTATGTGTACCCATGAATGGATGGATTCATTCAGTTTTAATTCACATTTAATTTTCATGTTTGAGACAAATATTTGAACTTCTGAGGTTTCCAACATCTGGTCAATAACTCTTTAACTGCATCAATTGGAAAAAAAAAGGAGGAGATCATTGCAAATTACATTAGCAAGGATATTTGTCATTCATTCAAAATTTTAAAAAATAAACAAAGAGCAAACTCGACAGAAGCCATGATTGGATTTTATATTCTTCTTCTCTACCTGTTTTCTTTCTTCCCCCCTACACCTAGAAAAAAATTGAATATACTCTACCAAGATATGTGTTTTTATTTTTAATTATGAATTGGTAATATATATATTTAAATTTTATTTTAAATTATTAAATATACATAATGGATATGTATCTCTTTATGGAGTACATGTGATGTTTTGATACAGACAATGTGTAATGATCAAATCAGGGTAATTGGGGTATCTATTACCTCATGCATTTACCATTTCTTTGTGCTAGGAATATTAGTTATTTTAAAATTTTATATTTATACATTAAAATATTCATGCACATCGTAAAGCATAAAAAGTAGAAAGAAGAGGTAACAAATTTTATTAGAGATTTTAATTTTTTTTATCTCTACAGTGGATTATGTTGTTCACCCACTTTGTGACCCATACACTTCAATTGGAAATACCTAAAAAATAGTTGTTGTTTTACTCTCAGTTTCACTACTGATAAAGTGTAAATACTGAAACATTTATATCATAACTAAAATAGACCATATAGATTCTATTTTATATATATCTCCCTATATAATTTTATATCTACATAATGTATAGAGACATACATTTAGAAGCATAAATAAAAGTACTTTGGAAATTCCAAATAATTATACAAATATGTCATTATTTCAATTATTATATTTATTATTCTGAAAACATTTTGTTTATAGTAAATTCTTGTTACTTTTCATTTATTTATAGTATATTTTTTAAAAAGAATTAGATCTTCTCCAGTTTTACCCAAAACTTTCCTAGATTTTAGCAAGTGCAAACATTTGAACATTGCTAAAGGTCCTGAATTATGATGCATAAAAATAATTGGGAAATGCATGCTTTTATTTTAAATTTTATTTTACTATGGCCTAATGCTTAAAATCATTTCCATTCTTCTTGTTTGAGGTATTAATTTTATTGTGACCAGAATTAAACAAATTTTGTATTTTAATACCATTCCATTTTTTATTTTTTCATTTCTTATGTAGTAAACTTTCTTTTTGGTCATTTCCTCATTTCTAAATGTCAGGTTAAAAATCTTTCTTGAACTTTGTAAGACTAATGTTAAAATGAATGAAAGCAATATAACTATTAGTAATGCTCTTATTGTCACTTATATGTGCCATTGATTTTTGCTAAGTTTCATTTCAGAATATATTATAAATTTTTTGGCATTTTCTTCTATAATTTATTTTTTCTATAGTTCAACAGTAATTTTTATTATTGTTACTGTTATTTTATTGTTATTTTGCTCAATTTTAGCCAAATTCATCTTCATTGAAAAAGAAAATAAGATTAGAACTTTCACAAGATTATTAAAAAGTGGATCATTATCACTTCCCTAAAATAAAAACTGTTCTTCATTTGTGTTCTAATCTTTTACTCTTGTCAAGTCTTGGTTCCCTTTTGGATAGCTTATGGTATTCATGAGATTTAAAAAAATGATAATAATTTACATCTGTCAAAGACCAGTTGGCTGTATATAGATGGTTTTATATCTGCATTCTCTGTTTTATTCCACTTGACTATGTCTCTATTTTTGTGCCAACTGATCTAACCTAAACCATGCTGTTTCGGTTAGTATAGTCTTGCAGTATAATTTGAAGGCTGGTAATGTGATGCCTCCAGATTTCTTGTTTTTGCCTAAGATTGCTTTGTCTATTCAGATTTGGGCTCTTTTCTGTTTCCAGATGAAAATGTAGAAAAACTTCTAGATATGTAGAAAACTTTTCTAGCCAAAGAATTTATGACTAAGACATCAAAGGCAATTACAGCAACAACAAAAATAAATAAATGGGACGTGATTAAATTAAAAAGCTTCTGCATAGCTAAGAAAATAATCAACAGAGCAAATAGACAGCTTGTAGAGTGGGAGAAAATATTAGCAAACTACTTCCAATAAAGGACTAATATCCAAAATCTACAGAGAACTCAAACAAATCAGCAAGAAAAAAATAAATACACCATTAAAAATAAGCAAAATTGGGCAAAAGACATTTACATCTTTTAACATCCTGACAAAATGCATTTATTAACAACTTTTTAAGTTCACTCAAGTTTATGTTATTCGGATATACAACTGCTTACAGAACTAATTGAATGAAAATGGTGTGAGTACAACATGTAATCTCACATATTTTTCAAATAACAATTTAAAAAAAAGACATATATAATGCCAGTAATATCCGTGATGGCTACGGATAGGGTACTGATATCACTGAAGAGAAAACTACAGAGTTTTTTTTAAGGGATTACATTCTGGAAAAGGAGTCTTGACATATAAAAATTAAAAAGGTTTAAAAATGTTAAAAATAAAAATTGAATTACAATCACGAAAAAGTAATTATATGGAATTACACCAGTTCATAGATTTTCTTTTGTGACCAGTCTGAGGGATTTTTAGTTTTTAGAATCATGCAATAGTAATATGCTCTGTTTTCAAATGAATATGTACTGAGTTCATTGAAGCTCTTTATGTATCTGAAATAAATCTCAAACGTTTATGTTAAGGGTGAATACACTTTTGTAGATGTTCATTTTATGTGATTTTCTAACTTTCTTATTCTTGATAACAGTATTGGCAGCATCTACATATTATTTGGGGAATTTGAGAACTTCAGATTTTAAAAATTGTGAGTAAAATTTCACCAATAATTTTTCAACATTACTTAATATATGAATAAAACCTAGTGTTGATATTTATATGTTTTTCATCCTTAGGCTATTTTCGATACATTTTAATTTCTTTTCTTTGTACCATTTTATGTGTATTTAGTTAATTTTGATGCAATTAAGATGTAATTCCCCCTCTCCTATTCCATGCCCATTTCCACACTCCATACAGGGATGTCAGTTTCCTTGTTGATGTAGAAATATTATTGCTTACTAACAACTTCGTTTTTCACAAATCCTCCTTTTTTGGAGGAGAAGATTAAATTTTCCATCGCTTATTTTTTACCACATCTCTGTTCTCTAGTCATTTAGAATGTTTTGTGGAACTTTTCTGTTACATGTATAACCAATTGTATGATAGATAAACTTAATAACAATCTGAAATTTTCCTTCAAATCAATTCTCACTACTAAAAAGTATTATTTGGGAGGAGGAGGGGTAAAAATGTAGCACTAATAAACTATACTTTTTTAATTATTTATTTTTCCTTAATTTCTAATTTAGGGCAAGAAGTAGCTAATTGAGAATATTTTGTTTAGTAATAGGAAGGTAATTATAAACATGTATACTGTATAAATGACATTTAAGTTTGTAAAACTCTATACTTTTTTCTAAGGATAACTTTTCCTATACATTTTTGTTTGCAAAGGTGAAATGGTAAATGAAATATTTTCTCAAAATATTTTCTGGTCTTCTGATATTACAGCAATTATATTTTTGCCCAGGTAGAAATTGGTCAAAATATGTAATCATCATTTGATTTATCACAATGTTATTAAACAATTATATGAAGCAGTTGTGAGGATAAAGTAAGAATAAGGCAAATGATTCTTTTCTCTGGGTTATTGTAATGTACTAGAAAGAGTTATTAAGATATATCATTTAGAAACTGGAATGCTGTGCGATTGTTTTCCTACTGGCAAAAAATAATGTGACCTGAGCAGATAGGTGGGAGACGCATGTAAGTTAGTGGCCAATGGTCACACATAATAGAGAATGTAATGTTTGAATGGTTTTCAAGAATAAGAACCAGCTTTCCATTCAATATGGGAGTCCATTTCAGTCAGAACATGGGGTTAACAACAACAAAAGTATGAAAATATACACTATATTCTAAATTTTGAAAGAATTAGAGATAAGATATCATAGGTGACTGGTGGAGGTTGAGGTTGGTTAGGTGATGGATAGTAAGATATTAAAGAATGGGACTTGCAAGTGAATATATTAATTAAGAAGTAGAGCAACCAAAACAAAAAAATAAGGAATAAATAACACCACCAATAAACTAGGAATTATGAATTTTTTTCCCCAAAGATAGTAGAGAGCCATTAGGGAGTACACAGAAAGGGATATAAAATCTCTTGAGGATGATTAGAAGAGAGCTAGTGGAGGCCTGGGATAGGGCAGTACCTGTCAATGTCTGTCCAGTCTGCCTCCCCTCCTGTTCCATGCCGGTATCTGAACTCTGTATAGGCATGGCGATTCCCTTGCTGATGTTTGGATTGAAGAGCTGAGGAAGTAGTTAGGTTCAGTCTCTTATATGTGATTAGTGATTGAATTAAATTACATGATTAATTTCCACTAATATATTTTAAAATAGACAATGAATACAATAATACTATAAAATGATATAATGCATATGTTTATAATTATGTATAACTATTCTATGTACTTTTAATTGAAATGACATTTCAAGTGGTCCATCATATTCACCCTGCTTCTACACAATCCTCCTTAAGTTTTTGGTATCTGTCTTTTCAAAACAATCTTGTGTAAAAAGTGAATGATTAAAATATGAAGTTGTTATGTTTCCATGGAAACGTTGATGGAAACTTGTCAAACTCTTGGTATCCTTTAAAGTAATGGAGATTTTAACATAAGAAAAAGAATTAAAGTTAATTAACTGTGCTAATTTTGAAAAAAGTCTTGGCTAAAAACAAACTAGGAGATAATAGCTCTTTTGTAAAAAATGTTCCAAATTACTGAAAACTTTATAACTGCATATTTTAAAATGCTGTTTTAATGAATTTCACACAAGTATAAAGTATGGGAAATTATGAAATATCTAAAGTCCTTGCACAACAGAATATCTAGTCTCTTACTGACATTGACATTTCAAATTGTTGTGTATGTTGGATCTGAGACCATTTTGCCACCAAATCCTCTCCAAAAAAATGGCATAAAAGAGTATATAAAATACTTTTATATGTTTTATCTAATCAGTCATACTGCTACTTTTGAAGTATATTCTTACCTCACTAGCTATTTTTTCCATATACTGTTTAAATCTGATGATATATATTCAGTTTGCATTTGTGAATGTGTTTTATTTACTTCCCATAAAAACTAAAGTTTTCATTTAGTTGGAAAGGAACTTCTTATTTCTGAATTAATGTGATCAAAACAGATATTGGCCAGTGAGAAAGAACTGAATAATTTAAATATTAGCTCCTTGGTTTAACCATTACCTGATCAGTTTTATTTTTCTGTTAATATTAAAAGTGGTCCAATATACAAAAAATGGATAATAAATTTTCTTTGTGCAAACAATTTTTTTCTTAAATACTATATTATGAAATTGAAACATACTTATATTGCATTATACTTCAATTGATATTTTAGAATTTTCTTTTGAAATTCAAAATTATTTAATCTATTTTAATATGAAAGTCTTACTTATCTGTAAGATTACAAATTTTCTAAACATGTAGCAGGATAAATGAAAAATGTGAACAAATATATGAATGGAAAGTATTAATATTGTCCTAGGAATGTATGATAATACATTAAGTTTTACAAAATTTTCAGTTTTAGACATTAATTGTATTGCGTGTTAGAGATTTCAATTTCTACTTAGATTTATACCAAACAAATCAAATATACCATATTAAAACTACATATTTTAACCATATAGGTTCATATAAACGTCTACTATAATGTACTGCATCTGGATTAGTACATTTTATACTATGAGTTATGAAATAGAGGTATAGATTTTCAATTTATTTTAAAAATACAATGACTAGAAGCAATCAAGACATCTTTGAATGAGTGAATGGATAAATAAACTATTGTACATCCAGACAATGGAATATTACTCAGCACTAAAAAGAAATGAGCGAACCATGAAAACACATGCAGAAACTTTAAATGTATGTTAATAAGTGAAAGAAGCCAATCTGAGAAGCCTACATAATGAATAATTCCAAGTGTATGACATTCTGGAAAAGGCAAATCTATGGAGATGGCAAAAAGATCAGTGGTTACCAGGGACTAGAAGGGGAGGAAGGGATAAATAGGTGGAGCAAAGTGGGTTTTTGGAGCACTCCAACTATTGTAGATGGAACTATAATGGTGGTTTACATATCACCATAAATTTGTCCAAACCTACGGAATATACAACATCAAGAGAGAACTCTAATATAATCCATGCATTTTCGGTGATTATGATGTGTCAGTGTGGCTTCATTAACTGTAATAAAGGTATGACTCTGGTGCTGGATATTGATAATGGGTGAGGCTGTACCTAACATGGGTAGGGGGCCCATGGGAACTTTTCTTACCTTCCCTCAACCTTGCTCTGAACCTAAAATTGTCTGAAAATGAAGTTTCTCTAAAAGAAAAATATGCAATGGTAATATTTTCAAACCTGCATGGGAATGGAAAATATGCCTGAATTGATTGAAGATGTTTATAAAACCAATGTTCACTCTTTTACTATCTGTAATAACTAAAAAAAAAAAAAAAGACCATATATTAAGTGATGAGTAACAAACATATGTCTTAAATGTTTTTAGCCTCCTATTTTTGAATGATGGAACCAATCAATGAACTATACTATTTCCTGCTTTAGTGAAATATTTCTCCCTGTAAATAAACCTTCCTGCATAACTGAGCCATTCAAAGGAAAAAAAAAAAAAAACACCACAGGCTACTATATAAAAATTCCATGTAAACTTTTCTGGTTTTCAGCAACAAACACTGAGAAGCAGAATATTTTTCTCATCATTTTACAGAAGCCTTGAGTAGTTTTTTATTTAACATTCCATGCAATTATCATCCAATGCAGCTTTGGACAAATTATATAAAAACAATAGCAAATTGAAGCTTGTTGCTCAAATCTCTTCAAAACAGAAATGCCAATTTGAAGAGATGATTTTTACTTTTAATAATATTTCAACAGAAAAATAAAATCCTCTATTATTAATATTCATTTTTAAACATTTTACATTTCTTTTTGTAGTATTACATAAGAAATCAGTAGAGAAGCAAGCAACATAGCTGCTATGCAAATTATAATTATCGAAAGTATTTATTTTGATTTCTTAAAATGAAAGGATAGATATTGAGATGCAAATATCTATTTTACTTTTAGTAGACAGTAAATAAAACCTATCATTTATATTAATAGAAAATTACCTATTTCTACCAACAAGGTAAATAAGTCAGTTTATGTTTTCAGAAACTGTAAAAACAAGGAAGTGATTAAAATTTAATTTGATATACATTTAAAACCATAAATTGTGTGTTTATTTACATTGATCAAGGGAAGTGGGTATATGTAAAAGTTTGAGTGAGAAAGATAGCAGCTGACTAAGAGAAGTATTATGATTACTGGAAGAAACTGTGGTTGGTGTGTGCCTGGCCTCTCCTCTGCCACACAGTACTCTCCATTGACCAATCAAGAAGAAAGCAAAGGAACTAGGTTGACAGCATAACTTACTGGCCTCAGGTTTAGTAATGTCAATGTTGACTTAGTGTAATTTGATTTTAAAAAAGGAGGAAAACTGAGAGTTCAAGACGCTTGATTGTGTCAATGACTATTTGGTTTCTCTGATCCTCAGTTTGTTGATATAATATAAAAGAAAATAGAATAGGTTTAGAATATTTCCAGATTTCTTCAATTCTCTTTAGTTTCTCCATAATAGCCCAGAATAGTAGATCAATATAGAACTAACAAAGTAATAAGTGTTTTTACTTGTGACTTTTCTGTATGTAAATTATTGAACTTCTCTAGGCCTCAGTATTCTTATTGAAAATATGGGAGAAATGATATTTATTTCAGAGGAATTTTATGAAGAGTGAATGAAGCATTGCATTTGGGGCATTCTTCACAGTGTCTGATATAGTTGATGTCCAAAGAGAAGCTACTTTTGTTTTTGTAATTACTGTAAGTTTCCAAACCTATTATTGTTGTTTAATACCTTGGCAGTGGATAAACACAGGATGTAAATAATTTTCTGCAGCTGTATTCTCATGGTACTCAAACCAAAATAAATTATAGTAATGCAAAAACCAAAGGAATTGGAGAAAAATCACTTTAAGCAGTTATGTCTGCTTTCATGAACTTTTGTTAGCAATGGAGACTACTCAACAATCTCTACATTATTGAAATTAACTATGTTCATGTGTTTTATTAAAATATCATATGATCATTTTGACCTCCATTAGTGATCAAAGACTCTAAGAAGACCCTAATACTAGTTTACTAAGAAAATAACCATATTTGATATTATTTCTAAGTTATTTTTACAAATATGATAAATTGTTATGAGTCTGCTGATGATGTATTGGTTATACAAAATTGAAATTATTTAATTAGTTTCCAGCTCCTGATGAAGTAAATAATTTTTGACATATTAAATTTGATCAAGTTAGAAATGAAAACACACAACAAGGACAAAAAAGGTTGTACCAGTAATAAAGAAAACACATATAACAAAGCTTTTCCTCAGTTTTCTTTATTACAACAATGGAGACACAGAACTACAGAAAATAAAATGACATTTAATATACTATGAAACACATGCATAGGATTACACATAGTGTTGGATATTATGTTGGGGTTCTTAAATAAGATGATACTGAAGACAATACACTTATAACACGTACATTTTTTCAATAAAATAAGCTATGATGAAAACAAATGCAATTAAAATGATCAGAAATAGTCACTTTAAAACAGAAGCATTATACATAAAATCAAAGTAATATGTGAGATAAATATATTCTTGAACGAAGTTAATGAATTGTGTATGTTATATAAAACAATAGTTTTAATTGCTTACTTTTAGGAAAAAATAAGATTAGTGAGGAGATTTTTTTATAGTTCCCATTTAGTACATACATAGAATAAAAATAAACTCAGTATAATTTCTTAAATGATGTTATGTCTTAATATTATGTATTCTTTGCCATGTGTGACTTTATATATTTATTACTTAAAATGGAATGATGAAGAATAACTGAATTTAACTTGGCATACACAAATTAAGAAAATTTGCAATATACCTAGACTTAATACAACCATTAGACTAGTTCACACTTAAAATAAAATTTAATTCTACGTCAATGAATGTATCCTTAAGAAAGTAGGTAAAAAATAATCCACTAACAAAGGAAATCAGATACAGTTAATACCATCTCAGATACACTAATAGAACCCTTAAACATATATATTTTTTACATTCCTTTTCATTTTACTAGATATTAGCTAAACTATATGTTATGGAATGTTTTACTCTATTTTTAACATTTACTGGCAAATATTTTAGACATGGAGATTAGTTAATAGTTGTGGGGAATGGAGGATTATTGCTAAAGATCTTTATCGGGTACATAATTTTAGATAATACAAAAAAACTAAAGGTATTTGAGAAACAAAGTATTGATATTAAGCTTTCATATTCATCTCATTTCAAAAAAATAAATTAGATTTAAACTGAAGACTCTTTTGTCTTAGATAAAATTGACAGTATGGTTATATACTTGAATAATCCTTATGTGTTCATCAAGTTTTTAAGTATGATAAAGTCAACAGAGAGAATACTACAACTTTGCATTTAAAGTGAAAACTAAAATAATACTCCAATTTAGATGATAATTTGAAAGAAAACATATTAATAAGCCATTAGAAAGAGTTATTTTCCATTAGTTAAATCCTAAAATTCACTGTGATCATATCTTTTGAATATTAACTATCAAGATTTAAAGATGAAATAATACTCTTTATGTTATTTATGGCATAACTGATCTGGAAGTGACTTAGACTAATTTCAACTTACACTGTAATCATTTCAAGGTCTATTTGCATAATATTTGTATATCCAATCATTCAAGCACTTGAAATACATAAATTTGAGCAACTCATTTAATATATTAGACTTGTTGAAGGTTTTATGACATATTTCCATACGACTGTAAATGCTAGGATTTTAAAACTTATAAATGATTAAGAGAAAAATAATGGAAGAAATATATTGTATTTATTTATGGCTAGATAATGAGAGAGAGGGAGAGGGAGAGAGATAAAGAGAGAGAGAGATGGGAGAGAGACAGAGAAAGGGAGAAGGAGAAAGGGGAGAGAGAGAAAGGGAGAAAAAGAGATAATTAAAAAGAAAGATCAGGAATAAGGAAGGAAGAAAGAAAATAAATTTGTAAAACATGAAAAAAACTATCTAATTTGGAACATTGTTTAAAGAATCTAACACTATGCCTTACATATATTAACCATAATAAATCACATAAAATTACATATTTAGATATGAGCATTATAATCCTACATCATTATTCACTGAGTGAAATCGAAACACATAAGAGCCAATAAAAACATAAATAGTAATATTTCATTTAGGTAATTTCATAACTGATTATTTCAAGTTCTTAATGCTGCTAATATCATATTAATATTAAATTTAAATATTTTAAGGTTATGTTACATCACTAGGGATATTTCTTAATGTATTACTACATACTGAAAATATCATCATGCATAATGTTGGCTATTATTATTGAAAATTAGATTCAAATATACTTTACTACTGTATTGGTGATATCAAAATCCATACTGATTGCTAAAATCATATGTAATTTTAAGATTTCATTTCACAATTCTTAGTGTAAGTATACCACATTAACATTTAAAATACTTTTAATATATCTAAGAAAAACAAAAAGTATCTCCGAATTCAGAAGTAAATGGCTTCTTTTTGCACAGTCTATTTTGTTTAATATAAATGAATAATCATAAATCCAACTGTACATGGTTGAAACTGCTTTGAAATTTTCCTTCTTTTATTTTTGACTTACATCAGGCATAATAAATGGGCATTCTTACATAGAAAATTTTAGAATTAAATTATAATTCTCTCCTAATTGACTCCAATTATATAACCCGTGCACTACTATGCATACCTGTAACTTTAATTATTAATTTTAAAAAAGTTCAATATTTTCAGAGTCAAATTTATTTGCAATGAAATCATATATGTATTCGCTTTATATGTAAAAACTGAAATTACACTTACATAAATGTTAATCTAATGCCTACAATATGTGTATATTAAAAATGTTTAAACCTTTGAGCTTCAAATATGTTTCATGTCTACCAGTAATGAAGACATTTATGTGCATTTGCATAATGTTTTGGGGAAGGATATAAGTGTCAGGTTTATCAAAATTTTACTTAGTACTTATAACCAATAGCGTTAGCAGAGGGAGGATCAAAAATGGCAATTTACTAAAGTTCTTTCATGTAAGACATTTCATAGGAAAGAAGAATTTACTGCTACCTCCTAGGCAGAGTCTGTGAGCATATCTGAAACATGGTGTCTGTGGGCTTAACAGATAATTACAAAATTTTGATTGGGGTAGAGAAACTGGTAAGATTGAAGGAGGAAAGAAGACAGACTAGGAATGGATTGACCGCAGGAAAAAGGACATATCCAGGTCCATAAAAAATTAATCCTGATAATTCATATGCGGATAATGGTGATCACGTATAAGTACATCAATTTAGTTTTATAACTGTAATAATATGGTCAAACCATCTAAATGTTTTAACATTAAGAAATATGATACATGCATTATTATACATAGACATATATTTCTGATTATATGTAGCGATTAAACCTTACACTCACCTCACTACACAAGTTTATATATACACATGTTTAAACACAGAATTTATTTCAGACTCCACTGTATGAAATAACTACTGGATGATATGAGGGAGATATTTAAAATGAGTTTGAATTTTTATGTCTTTCTTACCAATAATCACATCAATTTAAACCTATGGACAGATGCTAATTAGACCCAAAAAGTAAACTGTCAGATTTTATTATTGCATATAACAATAGTAAAGTTCAGGTAATAAAAAAGATAACTCAGTAACATCTATATTATTAAGATTTTTTAAAACCTGACAATTTAGAATTTCTAAGGTCTCATTTATTGAAATGTAACAGTTTCATTGTTTACGGTATGTGCTGTCCAATTTCTTATAGAAAACAAAGCCAAACACAAAGTCTATTATTTTAAGATCTCTGAGAATATTTTTAAAGGATTTAGCAGATCTCAGATCTGTAAAATAAGTATTCATCTAAGAATAAATATTTGACCAAATGAGAGATTGTTTATAAATCTCAGTATTAAAAATTGGATCCACATCCATATGTTCAAAAAAATCTAAACCCCTTAAATGTAAATAACTGTCAAGATAAAATTTTAATTTTATATTTTTTTCTAAACTATCAAAATAATATGTATCATTTTAGTATAAATCTGACCTTCAGTCTTCCTCGTGTCATTGTTAGTGTCCTTGGATTATGAAATGTAAAATTGTAAAATAAACCAACTTTGTGTTCACTTAAAAAAAGCATATTACATGTCCTCAAAAAATATTTTGTGATCAAAAGTCAAGAAAAATTCTACATGACATTTTCCTGGAAATATTTATAACTTATTGGAAAGATCCAGTAAGGTTATAGTGAATGTGAAAAACAATTATTGGAGGTGTTACTTGAATTTCTTTCTTTCTCAACACTTTCTACATATTAGTAATCAATATATATTCTCCAGTTTCAAATATCAAGGAATATAATATGCCATTATAATTAGTTATTTAATAAACAGAACATTGGCTATGGTGATTTGAAAAACAAAACTTTCCCAGTAAATTGGTAGGATTTCAATATTGTATGAATTGGGAAATCTCTTAGTCTTCGTGGGGGAGAAAGGAGAGAAGCAGAAATGTGTTTACTCTGTTGATGGTTTATTTCTGTAGTCTACAGGTTTACTGCTAGATGACAAGAAGGAATAGCAGTGGACAGCAAAGAGTTGGGAAAAGATAAATTAAAAGAAAACCCGCTGCTAAAGGTAGGCCTAGCCCTAGACTTAACACGAAAGGATTCTGTAGATATTTCTTTAAAATGGAACAGAGACAATACTTTTGGTCACAAACGAATTGCTTTTGATAAGTGAGTCTCAAAGCCCAGAATCCAATCATTTGATTTACCAAGTAAGTTATGGTCACTTTTATGTGTGTGTGTGAATAAGTAGTAAAAATCAGTTGCTAGAATGTGGTTTCAAGTGAAAAACACACTCTCCTCTTATTTGAAAATGACTGGAAATGCAAAACTTAAAAAATAATTTTCATATTCCCTCAAGCGGAGCTTCCTTTGAAATTTAGAATCTAGTAATACCTCACTCCCAACTTAATTTTATCTTCTTGAAAGTAGTGGCTAAAACATTTACTTCTGTCTCTCTGATCCTTGCAAAGAAACTGCAAAGAAGCTCTCAGGTGCTCAGAAAAACACAATAAATAACTACATATGTTGTTAAAACAAGAGGACTTGATGCCAGCTCAACACCTAATACGAATCCAGTGAATTGGGTGTAACTATTTAGACGTATTAAAATTTAATTTATTATTTCTATGAGGCAGTTGAAGAGAGATACTTTCACTTTATGAAAAAAAGTGTTAAATTTCAAAAGAAAAAAATGTTTCACATTTATTCTTTAAGACGTTTTAGGTCAAGAAAGGAAAAATAGGCAGCACAATAAGCATACATGTCTAATAAAATATCATATTTATGTTTTATATAAATGCTAAATGTCTTGAAATATCAGGAATGTGCAGAAAGTGGGAAACTTACATGTACAAGTGACAAGTAAAAAACAATCGGAGTGATCCACAATTCTACGTAATAAAATTACGATTTATACAATGTATGACCATGGATATTAAACTGTGTTTGCAAAATAATCAAATGAAAGAAGATTAGATGTAGCAAATGATTACGTCCCAAGTACAAGTGACATGATATTTAACAAGGTCAAATTCAAGAATTAAAAGAAACTTTAAAATAAAGCATGTTGTTCAGTAAACTGGTATCTGAAAGAAACAATTCTGACTAAATTTCCTTCAGTAATTTTCTGACAAATTATCCACTTTAAAGGTTGACAATTTGGAGAAGAGGAAAAGACTAATTGTTCATGGACAAAAACACATGCATAATTAATTGGGCCTTAGAAAAATTTTATTATAATTATATAGCCTTGTAATTACTAATGTTTTAATTTGAAGGACATATAAGGAAATATCATATGATATAACAACAACATTAAAACACAGAAGACAAACTCATGGCTATAATGAAAGAAAACCCAGCAGCATTCAGCTGCCATGACTGGCTTCCATTTTCGCCTGTATTCGCTTCACAGCATTTATCTGTTTGATGAAAATTGTTTTGAAAATAGAATAAGAATAAAATAATTAAGAAAAAAAGAGTAGTTACAAATATGAAAAGAGAAAAAGAAAAAAATGTGACAGTAGGAAAGAAAAAAAAGAGAAAATAATTAATGCCAGATTTACACAAAGCCATTAACAGTTACCTACAAAAATTACTTTGAGGCAAGACAAAGATAGTCTAAAATATTATATAAAACATTTCTAAATGGTTATCACATATTAACAACTTCAATGAGGATCAATATTAATAATATTTATTTCACATTACTCAGACATTATTGCTGTCACTCATTATTTAAATGTGAACATCTTTCACTTATAAGTTGAAAATGTAAGGGAAAAGTCATCAGTAATTCCACTCTGCTATCAGTAAATTCACAGTGCTACATTTAACGTGAGTTAAACGTATTCTACAATCTTTGATGGTAATTTTTTCTATCATAATTTTCTAGAATGCATATTTAATGAAAGCATTTATATTTTAATAATAAATGAACTACCAAGAAATATGTGATAATTGTATCCTCATATAATGAAAATTTGCAATAATAGAAGCTAAAAGCATTAGCCCAGTTGGCCATAGGCAAACTCTAGATATATGTCATTGTACCCCTTTTCAAACAATTTTAAGAACTGATGATTATGAATGTAATTTATAGACTAACTTTTTCATTATGTGCTAAATCAAATAAATATATTGTGTATGTAGTATCAATATTTAGTTTTGACTAAGAATTCCAGAGATTTAAAATTAAGTTTTCTCCAGTTAACTGGACTTCACTTTCACCATTGTTTTAGAATTTCTTTATATTCTAAAGCAATCATAAATTTAATCTTAAGTCAATTGTGTTTTCCACTCCTGTTGAATTATCTAGAAATGGAAGTTTGTATTCATGTTACTTGAAACTAGACTAAAAGTCATCAAAATTATTTTATTCTATGGTGCATTAGAAGTACAATTTAAAAGTCCATGAAAATACTAATTAACTGAAAATTTTTAGCAATATGTCTTGACAATTTATATCATTTCTTTTTTAGCTTATCCAATTTGAAGACCTCTTATGTACGTGTTATGTTACATACAGAATTATATTAACATAAGATTGTAAGAATGTATAAACAGAATTTTTTGTCATCAAATTATATTGATATTCAATGTTAAAATTAGACATACCAATTTAGAATAACAGCAGGAGATAAAGTACGCAATAACTGAAAGATACTAAGGTCTTCCTTTGTTTAAGTAAAGACAACATCAAACATGTTGTAAGCTAAAAGAAATGGTTTTCAAAACAAATTTATCTCCAAGGATTTTTTAAAGTATTACATTATATCCAGTTGATGAATTGAATAGTATTTTTAGCCATTAAATAATAGAACAAACCAACAAATGCTTTTATCAGTCTCTAGTTCCATAAATCAGTTGGTGATAAATTTTATAACATTTAATTCACCACAACTTCCCAATATTCTTGTTATTATAAAAGAAATAAAATAGAATTATGCTGTATGAATATTCCAAAAAGGAACATGACTGATTCTGCATATTTTATTTTTATGTAAATCCACAGACACATCTTTCAAAGTCAGCACATATTTAATAATAAATAAAATGGGAAAGTATTAATAATTAAAAAATATTTTTAAAAATCAAAATCATAAACTACTTAGATATGGTGTCCACTAAGACATATACAAGAAAAAACATTTATTATCAGTAGAATATATTGTCTATTAATGCAAGGTGAGTAAATTTTCAAAAAATAATGGTTTAGCCAAACAAATGTACTCTAGATTTAGCCTACTGCTTACAAAAATTAAATATGTCTTAATGAACATAAGTAATGGAATTTTAATTAAAAATTCATAGAACTTATGTGGATATTGATATACAAATATAATATAATATATTGCATGATATAAGAATATAAATAAAAACAAATTAACCTTTAAATTCTATTTCTTCTCCAATTTAAACAAGAAGACTTAAGACCTACTAGTATATTATAAATAACTTATTTATACGTTTGAATGTTTTTCAAAAAATGGAAAAATAAATCATATAACTAAAAGAGTAGTTGTAATGAAAGCATTTTTCCATATTTTTCAAATACATAATGTTAACTTTATAGGATTTTGTGGGTTTAAAGGCTATCAAATTCCCTATCATCACAGCCTTTAAAGTTGCCTCAAGAAACCTAGATCTAAATTGATCAATTCTTAATCTATAAGGGCGTATCTTTCTTTTTTTTTTTTTGCTTTTTTTTATTTCAGCATATTATGGGGGTACAGATGATTAAATTATGTATGATGAAGGGCATGTCTTTGATATGGGCTTTCCATGCATCCTTAGCAATAGGTGGATTCAGTCACATTAAATTAGACATTATTTTGTGATATTTTATAGATAAGATAAATATGTTATTTTCCCCCTTTCCAATAAGTTATGCTGATTTTGCCCCAGCTGCACAGTCTAGAGGGGATGGATACCATTTCCTACCTTCTCAGAGAGCTTTGTCTGTATGTTTGCTATGTGTGACTTCTCCATGACTACTTGATCTACTTCATCTAGGCTTTTCATTATAAAAGTCCTTCCGACACTGGCTTTTTTTCCCCTCTTTTCATCTTCACAGAAAAACTTTTTGAAAGCTTTAAATAAACAGGGAGTTTAAATTTCCTAATCTCATGTACAGTCCTCAGGCCATTCCTACTTAATTTCTTTTTATTATTATTATTATTCCAAGGTATTGCAAGGGTACAAATATTCTAGTTACACTTTAAGTCTTTGCCTCACCCAAATGCAGGTTAAAGGCGTGCCCTTCCCTCACTTTAGTGCTCCCCGTGTCCTTTAGTTGTAGATTCCTACTTAATTTCTATCCCAACCACTTAAGCAAAGCTGTGTATGATAAGTGTATTTCACATCTGTTTTGGTTCAGTTCTGTTGAACTCTCAGCATCATTTGACTCTTTTTACACCTTTTCTTCTTGAAATATAACTTCCAAGATACTACACTCTGGTGTTTTTCCAGTGCCTCGATTACATCTAAGTCTCACTGGGGAAGGAGGAAGGGGGTGTGGTTTCTTTTTCTGGTATAGTATTACAGTTGCTTGGGATTCAGTTCTTAACCCTCTACTCTTCACTAACTCAAGAAATACTCTTTGAACATCTATGCTGTGCCAGCAGACCTATATGGTAGGAAACATCAATGAGTATCACATATACCAATTCTTTTTTAGAGTAATATCTAAAATTAGATATTATTTGTTGGGGGATTTTATTTTCATCCAGGCTTCGAAGACCATTCACCTGTTAAGACTGACAGCCTTATGGTACATGTCTCCAAGCCATGGCTATTTTCTTATATCTATACCTGCACATCTTACCAATGATTTGACATTTCAAATTTTACAAGTACATAACTGATCTTATATTTGATCTTTATTCTTCAAATCTTGCTCTTCCAACAATATTCTTCACCTTGAGAAATGACATCAACAATGCTCAAGTTGCCCAACCCAGAAAGCTGAAAGTCATCATCATAGACTGAATTCTATGTATTGCAAAGGCAGAGTTAATGTATGCCAAAAATGTGCGTGGAAGTTATTCATTCTTTTCTTTTTCCGTTGCTATTCAACCCTTGCTCTTATTCATATGAGCTATAATAATTTGTTTATAATGCCTATCTATTAATATAATTTCCCTGATTAAAATTATTGCTTCTTTCAAGATCTGTTTTAAAATTATGGTTTTTAGAAGCCTTAGATCATCTGGGTTCTAGTTGTACCTTCAGTCATACACCTCCAGGTTCTCTTCCAGACATGCCTTTTCTAGTTCCTAAAGAAGATCAAGCTCTTTCCTGTCTCAGAGATTCCTCCCATGTAACATATTTTCCCTGGAAGCTTCATTCCTGCCAGTTTCCTTTGGAAAATCACTTTCTAAAGGAAAACCTTTCTTAGGTGTCACTAATCATTGGTTATTCTAACTTGTGTTGAAATGTCTGTCTTGTCTACTAGACTGTGAAATTTTGGAGGCCAAGGGCCAGTTCTGCACTTTTCACAGATGAATCCTTTGTACTCATTTAAGTACTTGTCTTAAAGCCCAATAACTCTGGAATGAATAAGTGAATAGATCTTAACATTGCAGAGCCAGAAGAACTAGCTTTAGAGATGAAGAAACAGATATCAAGAGAAGTTATGTGACATGAACAGATGTGGGAATATAAACCAGAATTCTATCCATTTTCCTTCCAAGTCTTACCCATAAGCTTTCAGCCCACAAGTTTCTCGAATTAAAAAAAAAAAAAGAAATATTTTTAGAGAAAATTCATCACAGTGTGTCTTGTCTATCGTTGAGTCTTTATATATATTTTGGCCTTTTAATATTTTTTAACCTTCTGTCTCTACCTGTTGTTGTTTTTCTTATTAACAATTTCTTATAAATATGGCATAGCCTCTAGAGGTATCACATTAAATAATCTGCTTAAAGTCTATTTTTAAAATTTTATATTTTATCTACAAAATGCTATTAAAATTTTGCCTTCTACTTCATAGACTATTAATTTTTATTTTAATAAAATTATTTCCTCCAAATATATATACACACTAAATTAAAGATTTAGAAGGAAGAAGTATACTGTTGGATTGTAGAGGAGGTCCTTCATATTTCAAACTCACAGGGACAATGAACTTGTTAGTACATTGAATCATTTTTATTTAGGTGCATCCTCACATAAGGGTATCGGGTTTATCATGTCACTAAAAGTAGGTCTGATCTTCAACAGATCCTTAAATCTTCTAAAACCATATTTGTAAGATGTGGATAACTCTTCCTTATCCAACTTAGATTTAAGAATAAAATGATATAATAAATACAAAAGTATTTTTCAAATTAAAAAAGATGCCATTATAATATGGTACCCTTATTATTTCTAGAGGCTTCTGATTTTATAATATTTAGTTATAGTTGATAGCATTGATTGATTAATATTAGCAATAAGAAGCCACCAATATCAATTACTTTTAAGCCTTATAACCAATAGTAATTACTTTCAACTGAAAGATTAATTATATAAAACTGCTTTCAATTTTTTAAAACCTGATGGACATTATAACATCATAAAAAATGAGATTAACATAAGTTTGAAATTACAAGAGGGTTAAAATACATAAGTGACCTGAGAAGTTTTACTTATTTTCTAGTTTTAAAAATATTATGTACCAATACTGATACACTATTATAACAAGATTTAAATAAATCTTGGTTTTCTGGTTTATGCTGCTTTCATATCTCTCTCTATATATAAAAATATATATGTTGGCCGGGCGTGATGGCTCACATCTGTAATCCTACCACTCTGGGAGGCCAAGGAGGGTGGATTGTTTGAGCTCAGGAGTTCGAAACCAGCCTGAGCAAGAGCGAGACCACGTCTCTACTAAAAATACAAAGAAATTAATCATACAACTAAAGATATATAGAAAAAATTAGCCAGGCATGGTGGCGTGTGCCTGTAGTCACAGCTACTCGGGAGGCTGAGGCAGAAGGATTGCTTGAGCCCAGGAGTTTGAGGTTGCTGTGAGCTAGGCTGATGCCACGGCACTCTAGCCCGGGCAACACAATGAGACTCTGTCTCAAAAAAAAAAAAAAAATATATATATATATATGTATATATGTTATATATGTACATATAGATATAAAACTTAAATATTAATGGTAATACTTAAGGGAAAAATAAATGTTAAAATATCACCAATATGGCAACTCATTAACAGAGGTAAAAATGATTTTGAATCAGGATAAATTTTCACATCTTTACCTCTACAGCATGTATCTGAAAAAAATTAATATCATGCTTGTGGACTTTGATAACATTACTAATATACTAACATGTAATGATGTAAGCACTGTTATCTTCAAAAGTACAATCTACCACTGTGTTGTGAAAACCAACTGATTCTGAATGTCCTGTCACGTTATGAGGCCCCTTAAGACTCTAGATATAACTCTTATGAATTTACACTTGTGACCATTTCTGCCTCACTTTGTAACTGATTTTACGTTTCCAGCATCAACTTGGTCGGTCAGGCACAGATGGGCTTATTATTACTTTAGGACAAAGCTAACAATAAGTGGAGCACCAGCCCCCACACAATTGACAGAGAAGTTGCCTTCTTTGCCAAGCTTTCTTCTGATTTCAACAGAAATTTTTCATGTTCATTATCATCAATCACTCTTACTTTCTATCCTCTCCCTTTGCTCATTCTCTACCTACCACTTCAATGGTCAATGATGTCAAAATGCATTTACAAGTTAATAACCTAAAGCAAGAGCAATAAGAAATGTTGAGTATGACGTGTCACAATAGTCATGATTAGAACCTAGAATTTACATTTCAGTTTGTTTTCATTATTAAGAAAGAATTTAGAGGGCTTATCAAAAGATGGTATCATACTTATGTTCAGCCTAAGAAAAAATATACTTTTGCTTACCTTTAATAATGTTGGGCTTTGGTGGCATGCTGAACTCATAAACTGTTGGTTCAGAATATCCCAATCTGTTGGCAGCTGTAATTTGAACTTCATATCCCATTGTCCACTGTAGATGCTCCAAAATGATGTGATCTTTATTTCCCTGAACTTTTTTCTCTAGCCATTGGTCTTCCTTATCTTTCTGTAAATGCAACAAAAATATATTTTGGAAATATTCATACACTAAAGTTGTGATATTTTTTATATCTTTAAAATTTCTTTTACAGCTTTATTGAGATATATTTCATATGTCATGAAATGTAATTAAAATGTACAGTTAAATTTTTTTCTATATTCACAGAATTGTGCAATCATTACAATTATCTAATTGTAGAACATTTTCAACATCCCCAAAAGAAATCCTCTACTCATCAGCAACCACTCGCCTTTCTTGCTCCCCACCCTCATACAGACTACCAGCCCCAGGAAAAAGTTTATGGCAGCACAATTCACTATTGCAAGGATGTGGAAACAACCCAAGTGCCCGTCAATCCATGAATGGATTATTAAAATTTGGTGTATGTATACAATGGAATATTACTCAATCATAAGAAACGACAGTGATCTAGAACCTCTTATAGTTTCCTGAATTAAATTTAAGCCCATTATCCAAAGTGAGGCACCACAAGAGCTGAAGAATGGGCTCCACTTGTACTCGCCATCACATTGGTACTAACTGATCAACACCAGGGTGATCACATGGCAGAAATACTCTCCAGGGATTCTGGGGATTTGGGGGAGGGTAAATCCGCAACTAAAGTACACAGAGAGCACTGTAGGGGGGAAGGGCATGCCTTTAACTCGCACTTGGGTGAGACAAAGACATAAAGTGTAACCATAATGTTTGTACCCTCACAATACTCTGAAATAAAAAAATATGCTAAACATATAGTTACCAAATTACACAGCGATTCCACTAGTCAGCATATATGCCAATAGAAATGAAAACATATGTCCACACAAAAACTTGCATATGAATGTTCATAGTAGCATTTGTATATAATGGCCAAAACGTGAAAACAACCCATGTCCATGAACTGAAAAATGGATAAACAAAATGTGGTATATCCATTTTATGAAATATTTTCAGCCATAAAAAATAATGATGTGCTAACACATGGTGCAGTATAGATGAACCTTGAAAACATCATGTACATAAAGGAAGTTGGTCTCAAAAGATCACAAATTGTATGATTCCATTTATATGAAATGTCCAGAAGAGTTGTGATTTTTTAGAAAAAAATAATTTATCTTGTTATTGAACGAGTGGTTTTATTAATGTCAAAAAAGGACATTTCCTTATGTATAGGAATAAAGTTGCTATGTCAGTAAAGTCCCTATTATCTCTAACATTTTTCTGTATAAAATGTAATGTTTGTATCAGCCAAAAAGTGATAATTTTAGAATTAATCCTTGATTAAGTGGTTAATAATAAACCTCCATTTTTTAAAATTTCATGTATATAAGTTTGGTTTTGGACAGTTTGTTTATTTGGTTATTAATAATATGTGAACAGAAAAAATAAAATATCATATATAGGAAAAAATCCTATTATGTCAATTAAAATAACTTCCAGAAACTGTCGTTAAAAGTTTCTTGAGGGGGGAAAAGATAAAACGTTTGGAAGCATAACATGGCAATTATTTATAGACTTATATTACCACTGAATATAATTTTTGCTACTGTTATGTTTTATGATTTATAATGAAACAATATACAAGGGAAATTATTCCTGTGAATTAAGTCATTAGCATAGGAAAAGAATGTTACACTATCCTCAAACATTCCACACTTAAATGCTATCTAATTCTCTTTCTAAAATAATAGTTTTGGGCCATATGATATTTGAATTTCCCTTCATTTGAAAAAAAAATAAACCATTATATCAAAAACATATTCATACTTGTATGTTTATCACAGCATAATTCACAATTAGAAGATATGGAATTAACCTAAATGTACCTCAACTGATGGAATAGATACACACACACACACACGCACATACACACACACACACACACACACATCGAGTACTACTCAGTGATAAAAAATAATGAAATAATGTCTTTTGCATCAACTTTGATGTAACTGGAGTCTGCTATCCTAAGTGAAGTAACTCAAGAACAGAAAAGTAAGTGCCACATGTTCTCACTTGTAAGTGTGAGCTAAACTAGGGCTACACAAGGGCACACAGAGTGTTTTAATGGACATTGGAAACTCAAAATGGTGGAGGGGGCAGGCAGGTGAGGGATGAAAAATTACCTATGGGGTATGATGTACATTATTTGGGTGATGGGTGCACCAGAAGCCCAGAGTTCACCATTGTACAATGTGTACATGTAACACAATTCAACTTGCCCCCCCGTAAATCTTAAAATAAAAAAAAAAAATACTTTGAGTACTACAATTAACAAAGAAAAATAAATTCATATAATTTTATGAATTAAATCATTTGAAACAATGTGATCATTGGCTTTGCCATATGTTAACTAATATAAACATCAGTAAGTTCCTGAACATTTCTATCTTGTTACCCTGTTCTTTATAACAGAAATGATGATATCAGCTGCTCTGTCAACTTTTTGAGGGAACAATGAAGAACACTGAGTAACTTGTGTATTTCAGGGCCTTAGGGATCATAACTACTTAAAAATAATAGCTGTTTTTAAGGCATAACTGTTTCCATAATAACTGTATGGAAATGAAACATTTTCCCTGGAATCATGTCTCTAATAATCTATAATTCTAATTGCAAATCTCGTTTTCCCAAGGTATAAGTATAAATAAATTATAGCCTGCCTACAATAATAGATATTTTTTAACCTCATAGCTAACTAAGCCAGGCACTACTTTATGTTGAACCAAAATTTTACAATGTTTCTTTGACTATGGAGAATAATAATCAATGTTTTCTGAGTTTATAGTAATGATAATTTATTCTGTAAAATTTAATTGTGGAAGTTAAATTCATAATTGCATTAAATTTATACTACTACAAACATGGAGTGTCGTTCAGATGGAGACAAGAAGATATTATGGTTTTGATACCTTACTATCATTCTCTCTTTCTACTTATTTTGTAGTGACATAGAGCTTTCATTGCAAAGGAAACAGCTTGGCCTGTTCTGATGTTTCATCTAAAACTGAAGATATTAGCAGCTCTAATGAAGCCATGGTATAAATGGGCAAGCATTTAAGCAAGAGGCACTTGCCTTGCTTTTTGAAACTTGTAGTAGATGCATTTGTCAAAATGACCTGTTTGCCACTACTATTTAAAATGTTATGAAGTATACAGAAAAGCCATGGGAAAAAAAAAAAACAGTTTGGACCAGAGAGATTTTAACTTGTCTAAGTCACTAAATGACCAGGAAACTTATGGAAGAAACATAGGCATGCGTTTGAAGTCCTTAGGACAGATGTGCCAAACAGCCACGGTTTCACCAGTACTCTCTGTCTTCACCTACCCATTTGTCAATTATTCATTCAGGCTTAATTGGGTGGTGAGGCTTTTCTACGAACTATGAACATGATAGTGAACAAGACACGAGCAGCACCCTCATCTTGCAGTTTACAAACCAGCACAGAAGACAAACATGAGTTCTCTGAAGAATGAGATGGTGCAACAGGGGGCATGTAACAGAGAGACTTAATAGAATCCCACGGCCAGGCAGATCTCCTCTGGGAGAGATGGACATCACATTTACCAGAAATAATAAACACTGTACCATCATTTTTTTTTCATTTGTCTTTACCTTGTTAATGAAAGAAGGTGTGAGTTTTTTACAGGGCTTTAGATACAAAAATAAACAAAATGATTTTAAACCTCAGAGAGATGCATAATCACTGGGGGATGTATAAATGAACACTGTAGGTTAATTGTTTCAAATAAATTCAGAAACGTTTCGTAGATGTTGACCAAAACAATGAAGCTTAAAAAAGTCAACACAAAATTAATTTTAGATGATATATGATATATATATATGCACACATGCAAACACATGGAACATATAATCTGTATGCTATGTATAGAATATACACATATATACATAACATTTTTACAAGTTATATATTTTGTATACACATACACATAGAGGAAGGAGAGTGTGTGGAACAAGGAGATTGAAGGATTACATGAAGACAAGTGCTACACAAGGCAGAAGAGAGCTGCATGCCCTGTGGCCCTGGCACCACTCCAGTTACTCAGTACATCCTATGCAATTATGCAGTGCTTACTATGAATGAATATTTTTGTGGAAATCCAAGGAGTTGAGTTTTGCTTTGGATTTGAGTGGAGATGTGAGTGAAAGGGCCAGAAAATAAGCCAACGACTGAGATCTGGGTTACCCCACGAAAAAAATATCTATTCTTTAGAAGCATAGACAGACTTCATGTCCTTCAGATAATCCTTCAAAAATATCATTTCTGGGAATTGAGAATTTGAGGTGAAACTTTCTGAAAAGCACAAGACATGAAGATAGTCTCTTCTGAATTAAGAATCATTTAACTCAATTCTTGAAGCTCTTAACATGATAAATCAAAAGCCCCTCCCTCCATCATTTTAAATATTTGGACTGATGGTGAAAGGAACCCAAAGGGAGTTATAGTATTTTCCCAATACAAATCAATTTCATTTTCCATTCAACATTAGACAAAGAGGCATTTAAATTCCCTAATTGCTATTCCTAGGGAATAGGAAAAAAATTAAAGTGAGTGTTACCAAATACTCCCCTAGGCATCAAAATCTAAATTACACATTTGTAGAGTGTCTAATTTACAGAATTTAAATGCCTAGGGAACAATTTAAGATAATCTAGTTGCAAAATGTTCCCCTAGGTAATTTAATGATATGATTTGCTGAATAGGTCTATTATTAATAAGCCAATTAAATGTTGAAGGGAATCTACTGAAAAAAGAAGTCATTTGCTTTGGTATAGCTTCTCTTAAGTGAACTTTTTTGTTAGAAAATAGATAAAAGGGCCATGTGAAAATTAAGGGCACTTCCTATTAGTAATTCTAAAGTCATAGTATCAGCATTTAGGGAAATATTTGCTATTATATGTATAGAGAGGAGATTGGAGGAAAAACGTAAGGGGTCATTATTTTCTTATATGTAGAGGGTTCCTTTAAGCTTTTATTCATAATAAGAAATAGCCCACTAACTTTCTTTTTTGGTTCTCGTGGAATATATTGGCAACAGAATTTTAAATAAAATTGAATAATTCTAAAATGAGAGGAAAATTGAGAAGGCAGGTTATATTAACTAGATGAATTTCAGGTTCTTCTGACTCTCATGTTGTATGATTTTAAGATTTTGTATGTATGGAAAGCAGCTCCTGGTTCTTGGATTCTCTGGTAACACAATTCAACTATTCAAAATTATTTGACCTTACAGAAGGCCCCAGAATTCTGAAAAACTCAGTTTGCTACTCTGAAAATGAGAGATGTGATTTAGCAATCTGGATAATTTATATTTTACATATATAGTATGTATATATATATATATATTATATGAACAAAAAGATGTTATACTGAGATTTGGGAAGATATAGGGTTTAGAAGGTTTTAGAAGAGTTATAAATTCCAATCTAACAAATTATTTGTTAGATTGGGATTTAACTGTTTGAAATCACCTTTGTGTCATGTCCTGAAGCTTGGTAAATTTTGTCAACTGGGCCTATGTAACCTGTTTCTTGTCTCCACCACCCACATACTACTTAAAGGACAATAATCCTAATATTTCCTATTTGTCACCTTCTGCATTTTCACATCAGTAAAATTGTCAGAGCAAGATTTTTTCCTTGTTTCCATATTTATTAATATGTTTATAAGACTAGTTATAATTGCATAATATGGGCTAATTTATTCATTGATTTATTGCTGCATTCGTTCATTCGGATAATACACAGTCTATTTTACATTATAAAAACAAAAGTGAATAAAACTCATCCTTTTCACTCACAGCAAAGAAAAATTATCAAAAAGCTCGATACTCTTTAATGTCCATAGGTAGTTATTTTTGAGGCTATTTCAAAACTTAAACGTTAATGGCTTTAAATAAATTTCAATGTACAAACGTACACATTACTAACTGGGAAACAAGTTGTCCCAACAACCAATGCTGTGTTATACTTTTTTATTACTTTAATGACCTTTTCAAAATTACCTTTTATTTTCCTATTATCATTGGGATAGTATACAACCTCCTGGACTCCAAATAGCTTAAAAAGGTCAATTAAGACTTACAAACATATGCTATAAGAACTGTTATTAGTCCCTAAAATACCTCCCTCACAACTGATTTTAAGCTACCAATTTTCTTAGCTCAGGAAATTTATTTAATGTGCCAACACTAAGTGATAATTATGATACCATACCTATCATCAAATTACAGAGAAAATAGTAAAAAACTCATAGAAGCATGAAAAATCTATTTATTAAATTGTATGGAGTTATATTGATATTACAAGTACAAAGCAGATATAAAATATTCTGTACTTACAATAACCTCTTACATTTTTTCAAAACATTTTATGTAATTAATGTGCTTGTCTTTATTTTCCAAATATATAGTTTAATCTTATTGGCATTGTGAGAGACATTAATTTTCATGAAGGATTCATTAGAGATATCTAACACTGCTTTTATTACCCTACTTCTGTTCTAATAAAGTCTGTCTTTTTAATGCGAGAGTGAACAAAGCCATGTGTTCTGTTACATGATAACAGGATAATGATGCTACCTAGCTCATAATCTATAGGAAAATGTACACTTTCTATATTAGGACAGGGCTGGTCTTTATCTTTCCCAGTGAAACCTAAATAAAATGCTTAGATCCAGTGTCTGTTAGAAATCAACAGTCACACAAAGAATACATTGTGTGGCTTATGCTGTTCTGATAATATAAAATGCATATTCCTGTGCATAGTAGAGTTGAAAGATAGGGCCAAAAAAGAAATCAAGAAGTGCAAACCTTAGAGGTGTTCCTTATTTTCCAGATTCCCCTATCTACTTTTTAAATTAGAAGTTATCCAATTAAAATGCACTGATCATATCTAAATTATTTTTCAAGTTATTCAGTTGCACTTTACCATACTGTAGAATTCCCGTAGTCTGAGAAACTAACAGATGAAGTGTCTTGGAATCATAGAAAGAGAGCAGATGACAAGAACTTTTTGAAGTAATTATTTTACTTTTTATTCAATCATAGTGTCTCCAATTGTAACTTCAGAACATGATGTTGACAGGACGGAGGAGATGAAGAAGGGAGAGACAAAAAAAATAGGAATATGCACAGTATCTTAATGTATAGAAGTAGAAACATACTATTAAATGATATAGTCACGAGCAAGTGTGATAGAGGGTTGGATCTGGAAGCACAGGAGCTGGGCAGTTGAGCGGAGAAGGGATACTGGTTCAGGGGTTGATACAATCTCTGCAGGTAAATTCCTTCTTGGTCATGACTACTGCAAACAGTGTTTACACTGTAAAGTCTTACATTCTGATATCTGCTGCCATTCCTCACTAAGTTACCTAAATTCTCTAAGTTGCAGTCTGCCCTTCAAAAAATATGAAAAAGTATCACTTTATGCTTAATTAATTATAGAATAATGTCTCCAAGATTGAGCAAGTCCTTTCTTATAATACAGAGGGTACTGAGTCATTACTTCTACAAAACTTGCCATAAGTGCCTAAGTGTCTACTATTAAAACAATATTCCCTGTTAAATTGCAAGCAATTCTAAGACAAGTGGCATAGCAGTTTATTATTAATAAATAACAGCTATGTTTGAATTAATGCAATCAACCATTTCCATTATAATTTTAAAAATAGGCCCTCAGTATTCTTAGAGTTAGAAAGGGTTGGAAATTAGAAATGGAGGGAAGGAATATAGGAAGACAGGAATGAGATAGAATTGGGGAGGGACAAAAACACTATTTTATTGGGAGGGTAAACATAGACACTGAGTAAATAGGAAGAAACAATAAGGTACTGCTGCCATTAGGTTGGGAGGAGAAAGAAAAAGGCAATAAAATGGAAGATAGAAATTACTGAAAGTAAAAGTTGTCTTTATTCAAATATTAATCTAAGACTAAGTTATATCAACTAATCCTTATCAAAGATAAAAATTTATTAAGGAACACTATATAAACTTGAGTCTCTACAATCTTACCAATTTCATCATGCTTAAAATTTTGCTTGTCTGTAATCATATTCATTTTACATATAATCTCTCAAAAATGGTTAATTATAATCCAAATATAAAGAAATAAAAATAAGTTTGAAATTGGTGTTAAAGATATTTATGTTTTGAAATAAATTATGCACATATGCTATATATATGTCATATATATGCTTCTCTATATATATATGGATGTATCCCCCAATGTCTAAAACATCATTATTTCCAATTTGTGACTCTAATTGCCTCTAAACAGGTGCATTCTCTCTACTTGGAATAGTTTGGTTTCAGCAATGAGTGGGGCTGCTATGACAGTATAGTGAATGCAAAATATTTGGTGGTAGAGTTCTGGATAACTCAATATTATACCACCTAAAATATCAATAGTATGCCTTTTAGATATACATAACCAATGACAGCCATTAAGATAATAAAATAATTACATCAACAATTTGCAACAGACTTTATTGTTTGGCTAACTCAAATCTTCATGTTAACCACTTTTTACAGAAGAAGGTCATTAGATATATTTCTATCTAATGAGAGATAATTTTCATTTTGTTTAGTGGGATTTTACAAAAAGATTTACTGTAATGCTAATAAATAGAGATAAATACAGCTGAAATAACTTATTATCACCTTTGTTCTTTTGATTTTCTTCACATTCTAAGTGTGGATGTGAATCCACCTCCTTACAAACACAAGGTAATCACATGAGGATAAAAGTAAGCTGACATGCTTAGAATGAAAGAACATAAAGACAAATAATTTGGATTCCTAATTTTATTGCTGAGCTTCTCTCCTAACCCTGGATTGTCTAACACATAAATGTGTTCAATGTGAAAAACAATCTTCTTGTTTTAATACCCTTTAGTCATGTTTTCGCCCATCCAAGTACTAATTAGGTCCAACCCTGCTTGGATTCTGAGATCAGATGAAATCGGGCGCGTTCAAGGTGGTATGACTGTAGGCTAGTCATGTTTTCTTTTATCTGCAGTCCAAAAGTATATTTTAAAAAATAAATAGCCTGTATTTATTTTATGAGTAAAATATATCTAAAACTTACCGACCACTTTCTGGAAATAAGATATTAATAGGTTTTTGAGTAAATTTGTATTGTTTTTATTTATTGTTTACTAAATATTTTGAGAAGGGCTCATGCTGTGGGCAGCAATGTTCTTATTAGTTTCTAAACTTCACTTTCGGATAATTGGAAAGAGAAATGCAGCTGAAAAAAGTCACAATATCTCTAATATATATAAATACTTTGTTAATAAAAGCCACTAATTAAAGAAATGAAGAAAACATATAATAGGAAATAATAAATATTTGCTATCATCAAATGAAATAAAACAAGTGGAGTTGAACTGAATATAGCATTGGTGTTATTTCCAATATCAACTCTTTAGAATGGACAAATCAAGCATAGCTTTCAGTTTTAAGTAAAAATGATACACGTATAAATATATTAGACATAGTCTTGCAACTAGTCATTGTATTTTAGTGTTCACTATGGGATTTCATTAGAGTTCCTTACAAACTGTTACTATCCACCTGTATTTTGTACCATAAATTCTTCTGGGTAGAACCATGGGCTACAATTTGCATGGGGGGGCCTGTTCTCCCAATCCAATTCATGAATTTGGTTCTTTTAGACAGAGAGAGTCTCTTCCTCACATAGATTTTCCAGATGGGCGAATAATGACCAAGAGATCTGGCTGGAGTTGCATGCAGATTCACTGAGAGACCAATGAGCCTTTCATAGCTGTCTTGGAGTACAGACATAAAGTCTCCATAGCAGAGTATCCAAGACACACACAGCTACTCATCACTTCCTGTGTGAAAGCTGAGATGAAGTCGAGCCTGAGGGACTATTAATCTTAAATTTAAAAAATTGAATTGATATCTAAAATTAATTATTAAGGTATACTATTGAAAATCAAATTTCCTTTTTTATTATCCCTCAAAACTTAAATATTTGAATTTAGAAGTAGCAATATTATAATATAGAAAATTGTGGATTTGTGGGAAAATATTGAAATTAATCCACATACTATTAAGGGCCAATTATTTAAAATGCTGTCTGCTAAAACATATTTAATTTAAATAGCACTAATAAGTATTAAGTCAACATAAACATAAAATTCATCCTGTGTCATAGGGACAGTCATAAACATTAGTAAATAAATCTTACAAAATTTTATTTAAAATTATGTTTCATTTTTAACATATTCTACAGTAGATACAAATACCCTGTAATATTTATGAAAAAAAATTTTGGAAAAATAATTTCCAGTGAACTTTGACATCATTTTCACTAAAGGCAAAGAGCCAAAGTACACAGGAATAGTTTTTTCATCCCTCTGCAACCAGGGGACATCTTTCACCCCCCACAACTATCAAAAAAACCCATGCATCTTTAAGTTTTCCAAAGTCCCTTACTAGCTAGTGCTGATTAAATTTGAAGAAAACTATTTCCTCTTCCTCAAATTCAGTGTGGTCATTCTTTGTTAACTGTTAAGCATGAAGCAATCTGATTATTTGATTAAAGTAATTTATTCTAAGGTGTGATTTTCTAATAATCCTACCAAACATAAGTATGATTGATGAGAGAACTTAGCCTGAAGTTACTAATATTAGGTAGAATGGGAAACTTGTCAGGAAACTGGGAAAATGGTATTTCATTTCCAAAATGTTGACAAGTCCCATTTCACACCTAGAAATAACAAGATAAAAACCATGAGATTATTTTGATGATCTATGCTTAGATCCTACAAAAAATTTTACCGTTTATAATGATGAATTTCAAGAATAGAAAATTAGCACTTATCGTTGTGGTTACCAAATATGTATTTACTCTCAATTTCTCTGTAAACTCAATGCAATTCTTAATAAAATTTGAAAAAACCTGATAACAAATTATAATTAGGTACTTACACTTCTATATTTCACTATGTATTCCAAAATAGGGGCCCCTCCATCATCTTGTTTAGTGATGCTGAGTTTAAAGCTCTTCCCACTGCTTGGCTGTCCATGTATGGATGGAGGACTTGGTTCACCTAGATATACAATACAATAGTTCTTCATTTGTACACATTTCATATACCTGGAGAAACTACATTTTAATCAAAAGAACACAGTCATGTAATCAAAATATATGATGTTATGCTGGATTTACCATTTGATATTTTCCCTATGATGTGATATAACCTCAGATCCCCATTTTTCCTACCCAATAAGCAGAAACATTCATAAATCTAGAAGTATCATGCCAAAATTTTGAAACTTCAGGATCAAATATATTATTTATATTGATTTGCAAATGTTCTAAAATAGTACTGAATTATATTAATATAAGTGTAAAACTTTATTTATCTTACTAGTAAGAGTATTCAAGTCTATTTATTTCTTAATGTAAATTTATTTTGTAAATATTTATTAATATAAGCATATTAACACATCAATCCGTATGTATTGTATACGTGTCAGGAAAGATAATGACTTGCAATTAGTTATATGCTTTAATGAGCACTTTCTTCCCTAGATGCAAATTTGAATACAATTTATAGTATCCAAATTCATAGACCTATGTTTCAATATTTCATTTTTCTTCTACTTCATGAGCATGCTTGCCTTTGATCTTATATTTTGATGTCATTTGATGTTTGATGTTATTCTTCAGCATATAGATGACCTTGTAACAAACATGTTTATAATATTTTTAAAATAACAGGAATATACTGAAGCATAAGAATTTTCTATGTGAAGGGTACCATCACTGCTTGGCAACTTGGAGTGGAGCTCCTTGCTCTGTGTCACTGATGTGATGTGCTTTGGTGCTTGGGAGTCCACTGGCATCTGTCTGCTTCTCTTTCCTCCAATTCTCTACAGACATGTTTATGGATATGGATATGATAAAACTAAGGACCTAATATACCAATTTTAGTATGTAATGTTCCAAAAATTGAAATACCCAGTCTTCTCTGAGTAATGTCAAGACAAACAAAGCATGATAAAGAGGATTGCCCACCTCCAAATGTGAAGAACTTGGGGTTTCTCTTCTAGGCAGGTTATATTTATTTCTAATATGGTGTTTATACCTTAAACAAGTAAGGAGTTTGTTTGTAGTAAGATGTTCATTAAAGAAATATGACAATAGGGTGTGTCGACATGCAAGTCGGTAATAAAATAGCCCTGCGTGATAAAGCCGTATAGAAATATTGAATAGAGAAAATATAGAGTGATTGTACATTAAAATTAATTAAGTTAGTGTGCAGATATTATGACATAATATTTAAATACAAAATATATTTTGGATGAATGTATTAAAATTTCTGTAAAAATCAGTATAATTTCTTTAACAGTATTTAATAACATTACGAGAAAAATTTAAATATTATATAATGGATTTTAGAGCTCAGATGGTTTTGAATCATTTCTAACCTGGAATTTAGAATTTACATGCTATACAGTATAAATTTGTTTAATAGTGATATTGTAATATACTATTTTATATTATCATTTTGATGTAATTATAAAGCAGAAACTATTTTCTATAGCAACTATTTTACTTATTTTTAAAATATTTATGCATTTTTATCATACACTAAATATGTGATTATATTACAATTGATACTTTCTTTGAAAAAAAATAAATTTCAGAACCTAGATTCTATCACAGAGAAATAGATTAGCGGTTTCTATTCATGATTACAATACAATACTCATGCAAAAGTAACAATACTAATCAATAATAGTTATAGCATATTAAGTACTTTGTATAAGATCTCATTTGAGGTTCAAAACAATCCTGAGAAACAACTAAAAATGTATATTTATTACTTAAAATATCTAAGTTCTCTATCCTCAAAGCACTCACTGAGCAGGGGAGAGGTTGGCAAGTCAACAAAAGTACTAGAGAATAGAAGCATTATAATTTATTAATAAAAGGGAAAGAGATAAAAAGGCAGAAACTGGTGATTTAATTTTGAAACACTAAGAGAGGTGTTTTATGGGAAAATAAAGGCAGCTTCCCGCCTTCCTTTCAGATCCACTTTTCTCTTCCTGCTATCTCACACCTCCTCTCCTAACTACCACGAAGTTGTCTGCATCAGGATGTTGAACTATAGTTTGGTGACGCTGTTTTCTTTCCGCACAGTACTATGCATTCTGACTGAAGATCAACCCACAGTCATGGCATGATTTCTTCCATAACACTCCAGATAAGCCCGTCAACTTTATTTCCTCCTACATTTAAGCAGGGTAGGGATAGGTCTCTATTGAAATTTCTGAAAAGTTACTTGAGGATCATTTTGGAAGATGGGTTAAGGGAAGACTACACTGGAGGTAAGATTATGAATCAAGATCTATTTCGAATCATCTTGGTGAAAAAACAATGAAGGACTAAAAAAGATACTAGCCTTGGGAATAGAGAAATGGAAACTCATCTGACAGATTTTATGATGAAAACAGAGAATTATTGGTCACAAATTAAGGCAATATAAATTATTTTGGTCAATCTGACTATCCTAACATGTATATATAACAGAATTATGCACAGATTTTAGAACAGCATTTGCTCAGTCACACTCACTATGTTTTCTCATATTTTAAATAATTTATTCAACATAAAGGAAATGTAAGTCTTCTTAAATTTAATCTTCACTTCACATAAACTCAATTGATTCACAATATGTCAAAATAGGGTAGCTGTCAGAACAAGGCTACAATAGTTATTCTTCTCCTATAGTCACTGTTGTAATGGATTAATTTCGTGGTTCATTTTTCTCACACTTAACACCTACATAATTTGTGGGTTAAAGCCAGTAGTCATGCCTCATCAAAAGAACAGAATATTGAACATGTTACATAGACATTTTTCTACTCTTTCACAGAATATAATCTGAACACTTAAGTCCAATTAATCAGACTATGAATAACAAGGGCACCTTCATCATGGAGACAATATCCTGATAGCAATTTTTACTGCTTGTATTCTAGTGCACCTTTTCTTTCTGCTTAGGTCCAAAGCAAGGTTATTTTTAGAAGTCTGAGATGTCACCATCTTCAGAAACCACTTCGACAAAGAAATATTTCACTTCCCAAAAGTGTTGAAACATCTCACTGCATTTTAAAATCTATTAAATATGGAAGTGTAGAGCATGGCGACAGAGAACAGAACAGCAATGATTACTTACGGACTGGTAATGTTTGGAAAATCTCTATTTTACTGTAGTCTCCTTGTCCCTTTCCATTTACAGCTGCAACCCTGATTTCATAAGTTGTATTTGGTTCCAGGTTGCTCAAAACAACCATTGCTAGAAGAAAAAATATATATATGACTACGTTTAATGAATTTTAATAAGGAAAACAAATCAATATAGTATTACAATGCTGCGTGCATAATAACACTATAAAATTTTCTATGAAATACCTGAAACAAATAGAAAATACATACAAGAGAATGATTTGTGAGCATTTCTTTTGGCACTTCTATTTTAGCTTCTAAACTCAAGTGTTAACTTTCAAAGAAGAAAATTAACAAAGTGGAAATAAAATCTTTTGTTTTACCTTTTTAATATGTAAAAAATAAGAATGATGTGAACAAAACATCCCTTCTGTATGTATCCCAAGTATTTTGCCTGCTCCAAATGGATTATTTCCAAGGAATTTAATGGAGTCATGGAATTCAATATATAGAACACTAATTTCCAGTATAAGGTGTTTTGATCATGTCAAAGAAGTATCACAAAGTTGAAACTACAACAAATTTGGTTCATTTATTCTATAATCTCAAATCAAATCAAATTATTTAACACTATCAGAAAACACTCTCATAAGTTGAATTTCCTCTCTGAATTTTTTCTCAATTATAGACTGTATCAGACCTGGATTCAAAGTGACCCAAAGGAGCAGGAAGAATTTGAAAAGGTGTAGGGAATTAGAAATTATTAGAAATCTCTCCTGAGTCATGTCAACCTTTTTAGTTTGACAGATAATTTTGGATGCAATTGCAGATTTCAAAATATCACCTCTTCGAAAATTCTTCTGATGAAGCTAACAAAATTCCATAGTTGCCACTATCCTTAACTACTTTTGTTAAACAAAGCAAACATTTAATCAGTGGAAATGGCGATGTCTTGATGGCAATCTAAAGGTAGTTATTTCTGATTTATACAATAACTACAAGTCAAATGATCATTTTATATTAGAAGAATATATATAGTGAGCAAAAGATATCAAAAGAAACTTTTCAAAAGAAGACAGATTAATGGCCAATAAACATGTGAAAAAATGCTCAACATCTCTAATCATCAGGGAAATGCAAGCCAAAACAACAATGAGTTATCACCTAACTCTGGTGAGGATGGCTTTTATCAAAAAGTCCCATAACAATAAATGTTGGCATGGATGAGGGGACAAAGGAACACTCATACACTGCTGGTGGGACTGCAAACTAGAACAAACTCTGTAGAAAGTAATATGGAGATACCTCAAAGAGCTACAAGTAGAACTGCCATTTGATCTACTAATCCCATTACTGGGCATCTATCCAAAGGAACAAAAGACATTCTATAAAAAAGACATCTGCACTCGAATGTTTATAGAAGCACAATTCACAATTGCAAAGAAGTGGAAAGAACCTAAGTGCCCATAAATACATGAGTGGATTAATAAAATGTGGTATATGTATACCATGGAGTACTATTCAGCAATAAAAAATGGTTAACTAATACATCTTTAATTAACCTGGATGGATCTGGAGCCCATTCTTCTAAGTGAAGTAGTGTAAGAATGGAAAAACAAACACCATATGTACTCACCATTAAATTGGAACTAATTGATCAATACTTATGTGCATATACGGAAATAACACTCATCAGAAATCAAGCAGATGGGAGGGGCACAGAGGGAATGGGTAAATTCACACCTAATGGGTACAATAACTTTGACTCAAACTGTACAAAAGCTATTTATGTAACCAAAACATTTTGTACACTTACAGTATTCTGAAATTAAAAAAAGAAGATATATAAAAGATTAAATCATAGGTAATTAGGATCATATTTGCAGAGCTATTGTTTTATGTGAATCGTGCCTAAAGATAATGTATATTCAACAAATAAAATCAAATTTATTAATATAGTATTTCTGATAATTGTGTTATAATATAGATTCACTTGATGACAATTTATGTTTCTGTATTGTATGGAAATCATGGTATCTATTTAGCTTTTTATTGTAATTAATTAAACTTCAACTATTTATTTATCACATTCTATTAATGGAAAAGTAAAAAGTTGCAGAATACACTGTAGAGTTGTTTCTTCGTCTAAAATTCAGATGCAAAAAATATGTAAATTACTTAATGTCAGGTAAATATTAATGGCCAAAAATCATATTCCAGATATCAACCAAACCTTATTTAATCCCATAAAGAAACAATAAATTTCCAATTGGCAAAATTTACACTTGTATTTCTCAATTTCTGTACCACCTAAGAAAACTGAATTTGCTTTTCAGAATGCACCGCCTTGTCAAACCCCCAGATTATAACACACAATGTCAGACTTAAGGGAGATCAATTGGGAAAAGACTGACTGGCATAAAAGCCCAAATCATTAGAAACTTCAAGGGTAAATGGGAAGATCAAGACTTGAATTTAACAATTTCTGACAGGCTAACAACTTGCAAGCTTTTTCACGAAACCCAAACCCAGTTGGTGACCTGCAGTCAAGAAATATAGAAGTCTGGCACCAGAAAAAGAATATAGTTAAAATGAAGAGAAGTTGAGTGCATAGATGTAGCTGGGTATACAGATTATGGAAAAGAAAGGAAAAGTGACTCTAATTAAGAGTTAGGAAGCTAAAATGCTAAGAAGTTCAAATTCTTTTGTCCTTCAGAGGGAAAGCTTTTGCACAAGGTCAAAACAACAAGGGATTCAACAGTTAAAAATTCATCACGTTTTATCAATTTAATGCATCAATAAATATAAAAAAATTAAAAACAAAGAGAACTAGGCTCATATGTCCCCATGCTACAAATAGTCTTGCTTCCTTAGGGTAAATAATAATACAGTTGAACACGACTGTTCTAAGACATTGCATTGACTGTCCAAAGGCCTAACTATTTTTCTTATAAGGCTTAAAGAATAGGCACACTTTCATAAAGCAGACAACTTTGATATATGCTATACCTTTCTAAATTTCTGTGATATAAAGACGCAAATGCAACCATCATTTTAAAAACATACGGTAGACTGTAACTTGGCTGTGTTGCTAAGGGCAACTGGTGATGCTATATTCAATTGCTTGTCTTAATACAATTCAAAAAGAAAACCAACAGAATTTAAAACACAATTTTAATGGAAATAAAATTCCACATACATTAGAAAGTGTGGAGATCATATTCTAGACACGGTCTCTTCATCTTTTTAGGTTAAAAATTGTTGACAACAGAACTATCCAAGTACCACAGCATATATAATAAGATAAAGATTGAGATTATTACTCAGGCTGAACAATGAAAACAAAACCTGTTCCCCTCTAAAATAAATAAATAAATAAATAAATAAATAAAGCAATTACACATTTTACTTGAATTATCTGAATTTTTTAAGCTCTTTTTCGCTTGGATTGTCAGCATTGCCTTCTTCTAACCTTTCACAGGGGCTGTGAGGAGCTTTAAGAATCCTACTACCTCTACCAAAGAAAAAATCTATTTCCTTAGTTAGATTATGATCAACTCAGAATGGATTTTCCCCATGTTCCCTCACATTTTTCTGTGCTTACTATCAAGGCTCAACCATGTGCTGACTGAGTTTCACATCAGAGCAGTGGGCAGAGGAGAGGTGCAAAAAGGGCAACCACAATGATAGCTAAACTGTTATTACAATGCCGGGCTAAAGCACTCACAGTTAAAGTGCTTGAGAGGAGGTGTTGTAGATGATTTTCACAATTATAGTGGGGAGACATGTAAGTAAATCTATTGATGCAAGTTTTGCAAAGTTTATGTACAAGAAGTCAGCTTATTTTTGACTTCTGATTATAAAGATTTTGGTACAATAACTCTTTTATGAAGCTTATTAACATTGCATGAATCACTGTAATAATTATTGTGTGAAATAACAAGAACTCCATACATTGAGACCAAATTAAAGAGAAGAAAAAGAAAAGATTCGAGGGAGGCAAACCCTGAAATTGTAATTTGACTTGCCTTTCTTAAATGAGAGGATATATACATTAAAGCATCTGTAATTTACTGGCAAATTACCAAACATAGGGTTTTTGAACACCCAAGGTGGGGCCTGAAAGCAAACCACCACTTGAAAAATGAAAGGCTGCGCACTCTATAATAGAGTTGTACCTCAAATTATGAAGTTAGTTAATGGAAGACTTTCTTTCCCTAAATGTGCCCATACAATAGAACAATAGATATGCAAATTGAGGTGTAGGATGGGTTCTTATCCCTACAATTTATTAAAAATTCAAACTCCAAAAGTAGATGAAAGTAGATCTAGATTACAAACTAGTAAAACCAGTAGAAGTTCTCTAAGGACAAATGACATAAATTAAGGTATTTTATAGCTATATTCAATCAGCATGGTTTGGAAATCAGAATAAAATTATTCTAAAAATCACAAATCATGAATTTTTTTTCGACACAGCAACAGAGATGGATTCTATAATGAATATGGTTTCCCTCACTAATTTAATATTTTTTCTTGATTTACATATAATGGAGTTATATAAATAACCATTGTCACCTGGCTATAAATGCAAAAACTACAGCAAAACATTGAGATACATTACACAATGATATTTAAACTGGTAAGTGACAGGAATATATAAGTCTTTTATTTATTTTTTTTTGCAAGTTTGGAAATCATCACACTAGATAGAAAATTTTGACATTTGGTTCTCCTTTTATAAGGGAATCAGACTTTATTAACAGGAGCTACGCAAAATAAGTTTTTGTTCAGATAATGTACAGTAAACCCCTTCCTTTTGGCTGTCAAGAAAAGCAGAGGCTACAGAAGATTTACAACTCTTGGGGGACAAAAATACATATTTGTTAACTAATTAGGCTGGGCAACTAAGCAACATTCTAAAGTGAGATTAGAATTAATCATGCTCTTTTCCCTTTCTCAAATATTAGATTTCTCCATGGGATTTTCCTGCTGTTCAGTGTAAGCAGATAAGGTCTCCCTTGATGTAGAATTGCTGTATCACACACCTCAAATGGAACTGTTCATGTTGTCAGAAACTGTGAAACAATTCAGATAGCTACGAGAAATCACAAAGGTTAGCTATGGTTGAACTGATTATGCCAAATTACACTTGCTGTTAATCTCCTCAGACAGATCTGAGAATACGGTGAACTCCCTGAAGTTTTCCATAAGAGAATCAGCTTTTACTCTGCAAACAATTAAAACAAGCATAAACATTTTTTCTGAAAGAGAAAATTATCTGACTCATTTCTGCAGGAGTTTTCAAAAAGCTTGAATAATAATAAAAGTAAATTTTTACTATTTCTACACATGATTTCGAATTTTTTAATATTTTGACCCACATAAACATGAGTTCAGGGATAATTTCATTACAATGGAAATTGTTAAGTTTTCTTAAGTAGTTTATGTATATAATCATCTCAGTTTGATTATATTTTCATTTACTTTTGAAAGTTAAATTTTCACTTTTTAACAAATTATATTGCGGTTTCATATTCCCATTAAGTGCATAAAAATATGATCCCATCTTTTAAAAAGTACTTAAAAGATTTTATGAATCTTAATATAAAACATGTATTAATATATACTTTACTATAAATAATATATATGCATAAACTCTTTGTAATAAATAGTTCATATGTGCATCTATTTTGATGAAGAATAGAAAGAAAAATTATCTAATGAGTATGTGTTAATTGTCCTGGGCTTTTATCAAAACAATATGTTGGGGAGAAAAAAATGGCGGAGTTAGGGTAGCCTCCCAGATCCCTGCTTCCAGAGAGGGAGACGTAGATCCCGGTCTGCTACACACAATCGGAGCGCTCTCCCACAAAAACAGCGAGGGGAATCGGTGCAGATTCAGCGGG
>CAUYSK010059034.1:0-52280 GCA_963575035.1 Avahi laniger | reverse complement strand
CCCAACCTTTGTTGATGACCTTAGAGAAAGCTTACAAAATATGAATGTTGCTTTAAAAAGAGTGGTGGTGTGAGCAAATGGAATTCCAAATTTCAAAGATGTAGATTTCACAAACTGTAAATCAATGATCTTAATGCCATTTTGGGGCATGCTTCTAGGATAGCATAACAAAGGGATGATTTATGGGGTCCCATAAGAGGAGGTGAGGATCATTAGAACTCTATATAGGTCATGTAAAAACATGACAGACTGACCAAATTTTCTTCTTCATAGGTTTACATGACTGTCAGATGAAGGAGATATTACCTAAAAGGAGCACTAACAATCAGGAGGTATCAGAAACCAGAGAAGAGCAAGCACAAGGAAAGTATGAACAAGGTATCTTTAGCCTGGAGGAAATGAGGCTTAGGGAAAACATGATGGCTGCTGTCAACTGCAAGAAGGATCATTAAATGGAAGATGAATCAGGCATCATCTGTGGGCTTCTAGAAGGCAAAAGCAAAGGCCAAGGGTAGAAGTTATGGAGACGTAGGGTAAGGTTCAGTATAAGGAAGAACTGTCTAACTACTCACACTATCCAATACTAGAGTGGGCCACTTGCAGACAGAGTGATTTCCTGATCGCTTCAAGTGTGCAAGCAGCAGCTTTTTGGGAAATGTTCTAGGAGAGATTCATGCATTGTTGTGTGGCTGACTCGACAGTTCCTTCTGATTTTGAGATTCTCTGATCCTGGGACAGTGCTGGTGCGAATGCGTAGGAATGGGTTGGAAACACAGAGATTGTGATGCTGTAGCTAACGGAGTGGAAGGAATTGGAAGAAGACAGAGGGAAGAAACCTAGATCACTCAGTTGGAAAAAAGGTAGTCATGCAGTCATATAGTCTGGAGGAAGAATTGACATTCTTAGCCCGGAAGACCGGGATCATCCCACAATAGTAGAGGCATGCCCAAGATAATTACACTTCAGAGGATGCCTCAAATCAATGTCTTTATAGGATATTTGGGACTTCATCAAAGACAAAAAATTCAAAAGGGAATTTTAATGATGTTCAGAACAGAGAAGGGAAGGGTACCATTTGGATCCCTTCTCTAAGAAGGGCCAGGATCACAAAACTGCTAAGGACCATGAAGGGAGTGGGTAAGGCACATCCTGGGAGGCAGGCCTAAGAGAAAAATTTAAAAAGCAAGAGCACAAAAGAGGTGGAATGACAGGAGAGGGAGGAAAGATGAGGACAAAATAAACAGGTACATTTACTGCGAACGGGCAACTTCCCGGACCGCTAAAGGTCTCAGGAGCACCTTCTTCAGCCAGTTCTAAGAAGAGAGGAGAGTTGGGAACCAGTGTTACTGCCCAACCAGGTTCATTGCCCGCTGCTGAAGAGGAAGCCAATATAGAGACAGAAGGCGTTACCGCAGAGAAAGAGTTTATCATTGCAGGCACCATACAAGGAGATGGGAGGAAGTTCTCAAATCCATCTCTCTGAAAATTGGGGAGAAGGGTTTTTAAAGATAGTGTGGTGGGCAAAATTCTAGGCAATTGGGTCTGCTAATTGGCTGAGTTCTGGGCGGAGCTAAAGGGGTGTAGAAATTGTCTTCTTTGCTGAGTTGGTTCTTGGGTGGGGGTCGCAATACCAACTGAATCAGTTCCTGGCTATAGGTAACGGGTTTGAGTGGGTCCGCCGTTCCACCGGAATGCAGGGCCTGGAAGATATCTCAAAAACTAGCCTTAGGTTTCACAAGGGTGATGTTATCTACTGAAGAAAGCTAAGAATCTTTATGATCATCAGCTGTGTGACTCCTGAGTACTAGGCAATTACAGGAAAGCAAGCTAGGGAACGATGGCTGGTTATATACGTATTTCCCCAACCACAGTTCCAACCTTGTGGCCCTTTATTAATTTTATAAAGGGCGGTTTCACCAGGAGAGGAAGGCTCCGATGCTAGCTGTGTGCCTCGACTTCCTGAATGACCTTGTAGATGTCATTTCACCGCTCCGCTTCCTCCCTGTTGTCAAATGCGAGCACCCTGTTAGACCGAAAGGGCTTTACGGAAGAAAATGGCTTCAGAAATTTAAGACGTCTGCAAGTGTGTGAAGTGTTTGCGCTTGTTTCCCTATTTTCAAGGTTGCGGGGTGGGCGAACTGGTAAAGAGGCGAATAGAAAGGAAGGTGAGAAGACGCTGTGCCCAAAGTCGCTTGGCTCTGCTTCGACATTCTAGGGAACCCAGAGGGCGGGGATCTGGCCAAGGACACATGTCTGCAGCCCCTCGACCAGCCAGGCACCCCAAATCCAGCGGGCATCCCAGGCTATACTGTCCCTTCAGCAAATCCCATTGCAGGATCCAGCGACGAAAAGCGAGGCACGCCCCTCCCCCACTAGATGGCACTGAAACGCCTTGTTTGCGATTTTCAAAATGCAGGAAGGAGAAAAAAATGCCAAAAAGAATATGGTGGAGGTGCGCTCATTTTGGCCTGCGAGCCCCATTGTGCAAAGCAGGGTGCCGGACTGTCTTTTTTCCCCTAGGGCAGCTCTGGACCCGGCAGTGCGGGACCTCAACTTTGGAGTGAGGGTGAAAATGAGGGACGAGCATTAGAGTGAAAACCCCAGTGTTTGAAGCTGGGAGGGAGGCTCCCAGCCTTTGCGGCGCTGTCTCACGTGAGCGAAGCAGGGGCCCGGGGATCGCCTGGGGCCCACCCGCTCAAGGTCTGGGGTCCGGCACGAGCTCCCAGAGCCCCCGCACCGCCTAAAGCCAGCGGCCACCCACACAAATGACAAATCCGAGGTTTTCTGTGACCCCACCTCCCTTCTCAAAGCACGAGTCCTCGAGTGTTTTCAAAATCTCTACTAACCGACCCCCCCCCCCCAAATTCTCATCTTCTAGTCTTGAATGGATAAGCCAAATCTCTTCTTTCTTTTCCTGCTGAGCAGGGAGGGCAGGGGGAGGTGGGTGTGTGTCGAGGTGCCTGGAGCTGCCTTGGGACTGGACCCGGGCTGGCCGTGACAACCCAGCCGCCGCTCTCAGCCAGCCCCGGGCGGAGACTCCTGTAGCTAGCAAGGCAGCGACTGTGGCTTTCTGGGGAAAACAAAGATGAAATGCAATCCGACACCAGCGACGGAAACCGGGGACGCAGGGAGCTCGTTCAGCCCCTTTGAAGGCCGACTCCGCAATGAGCAGTCTTTCCTCTAAAGAGCTGTGGTGGATTTGAGGGAGATTTCCATGACTGAAAGAGAGAAATAGAAGATGTAGGCAACGTCCCTAAATTTATAATAATGCATGTAAACATGCTACATACCACATATGTGTATATGTGCATAAATATGTATGTGATAGGGCACATGCCTATCTAGACACCATTGACTTGCCTGGTCAAAGAATGAGGCTTAGACATTTCGTGCCTGGGAAATGGTGCAGTTTATCTTTAAGGAGGCTAGAAAAATAAGAGATGAGGCTCACGTTGCACAGATGACATCACTAGCTTTTGGCTGCGCGCTCCGTGTTCTCGTCTGTGGGCTTTAGCCAAGGCTGCAGCGCCCGGCGCCCAAGCAAAGAGCGCGGCAGCGGCTTCCTCCGGCGCCCGCAATCGGGCGATGCGATTTCTGGAGCCCCCCGGGCGCAGCCTGGGCTCTCTATCCTCCCGGGCACAGGCCGAGCCTGCGAGGTCTCGGAGCCTCAGCGGCTAGAGGAGCAGGCTGGGAGGGGAAGCCGAGCGACCCAGCTTCCCTCCCCCACCCTCGCCCCATTCACCTCGGCGACCACCGCGCGCCGAGAACCGGATCGTGGGACGCCGAGGCCGGGACGGGATTCTCTGCACGCTGCCGTGAGCCGGCATCTCGGCGGCGGGGTTGACTGCGAAGAAAATGGTGCAATCTGAAAGCGGCTGAGCCCAGCTAGGCAGAGCAGACGGGGTGCCAGAGTGCCAGGGGCTCAGGTGGCCGGAGAAGGGGTCGGATTGTTTCGAGGGGCCGGGGCCGGGGTTTTTCTCGGTGCCTGCAGCATTTTCTTTGCACCTGGGCAGCACGCTCCCGGGGCTAGTGGGAGCCAGATGAAGTGAGGCGGAGGCGTCGCGGGAGAGGCAGGTCTGGAGGCAGACGGGTGGACACTCCAGGCAGAAGACGGCGCTGGGGAGAGCGGCATGACGCCCCGGGGGCTGGCTGCAGGGCCGGCCTTGCGCCGCGACGGCGCGACCTGTCCATGGTGTTGAAGGCGCCGCGCGCCGAGCTCCGAGCGCCCAGTGCCGTGCGCGCTGCCCAGTGCACCCTTCTCGGCGCAGCCCGCCCCTCGCGCCCGCCAGGTGCCGCCCAGTCTCCGCAAACCCTGGGCCAGGACTTGTCCGGTAACGCCGCCAGGGTAACCTAGCCGTCGGCCTCAGGGGCCTCCTGAATGGCGAGGCCAGAGGCAGGTGACCTGGGAGCTCGCGGGGAAAGGTCGGCCGAGACACTGCGTCCGCTGGGAGTCCACCTCTGAGCGCAGCACGCGGGCCAGAGGAGCAAGGGACCTGCTGGAGACCAGAGGACGGAGATTTTTAAAAGACCCGGCCCAGAGAAGAAGAACATTTCGGGGCGCGCGCCCCGGGTCTTCGCTTGAAGACCGGAAGGGGGAGAGTCCCTGAGCAGGAGACCCAGGCGGGACTCAGGGCAGCCGGCCCTGGCACCTGGAGGCTTCTTTTGCCGGCCGGCCGCATCCTGCTATCCAGCAGCTCCTCCTGACTACCCACCCCCCGTCTCCCCCAGAAAGCCAGGCGAGTCGGTCCCGTCACCACCCTGCACAAAGAAGCCCCAGCAAGCCCCACCGCAGTCGAGGACACTTGGCATTTAGTTTCCGGCCCGAGGGCAGCGGCGCCCAAACCGGGCTGCGCGCCGAGGCGGCGGGTTCGGAGCAGTCGCTTCCTGCGGGGCGGGGAGGGGGCGGGAGGCAGCCGTGTTGGGTTCGCCGCCGCCGGAGGCTGCACCTGCCCCAGAGGATGCCCAGGAGCCCGCGGGAGCCTCTCCGGATCAGAACTTTTTAGGCTGCCCGCCCCCATCCCCGCATCCCCGGGCCGCGCGCCGGTAGGCGGGGGCCGTGGGGGCGCCGCCGCGCGAGTCCCTCTCGTGTCCCCCTCCCCACCCCCAGCTCGGCCGCCTGCCGCTTTGTTCCGGGCGCGCCGAGGGAAGGCGAGGCTGCGGCGGATCATGCCCATGGTGTAGCCGCCAAGCGGAGGCATGGCTGCCGGAAGGTTACTGCTCTACACGGGCCTCTCGCTAGCGCTCTGCGCCCTCGGCATGCTGGCCGTGGCCATCTGCTCGGACCACTGGTACGAGACGGACGCCAGGAAGCACAGGGACAGGTGCAAGGCCTTCAACACCCGCCGGGTCGACCCTGGCTTCATTTACAACAATAACAACAACTTGCCGCTCCGGGCGAGCCGCTCGCGCCTGGACCGCTGGGAGGGCAAACTCCTCCGCGCCCGGAATCGCCGGCAGCTCTTCGCCATGAGCCCTGCGGACGAGTGCAGCCGGCAGTACAACTCCACCAACATGGGCCTCTGGAGGAAGTGCCACCGGCAGGGCTTCGACCCGGAGATCGCCGCCCTCATTCGGAAAGGTAAGCGCCAGGCGCGAGGCGTGGCGCTGCGGAGAGCCCGGCGCCTCTAGGCCCGCAGCCCTCGCCTCTCTTCCCCTGGCCAAAGGCTGTCAGATCTCCTGGCTCCGAGCGGTCCAGTTATCCAGGCCTGGCTAAACCTCGAAGTGGCCAGAACTTGCCTCCCAGTAGCTGATAATATAGCGTAGTGGAGACTTAACTCTCCCTCCTGCCTCTTGCCTTGCGCTTGTCTGTCGGGATTCGAGTGGAATCGCATGGTCTGAGGTTTTTATCTAGGGTAGTGCTTCATCAGCCTCTAAGAAGGAGCGGAATCTATAACGGTTTTCGTGCTCCTAAAGGAAGCCCTTTAAGAGCGATCTGTGTGTGTGTGTTGGGGGGGGCAGGGTAGATAGGCTCCTAATTTTATCTTTGTTGAACTGATTCAATCAAGAGAAATTGGGAGGAACATCTTACAGTGAAGGCCTTATTCACACCAGAAACGGTTGCTGAGTGCTGTACTATACCAGGCATGGTGCAGACATTGGTCATATAAACATCAGTAAATCATAGGCCCTGCTCTACAGCAGCTCAAAGCCTGTTGACCAGCAGCATTGTCACTCAATTCTTTATTTCTGCTTTTGAAAAAGTGGTTGACAGTAGCGACTTGTGTGCACTGTTATCAGGGTCTAATAAACACACAAAAAGTAGTTCTTTGGGTAACACCAAAGTGGGCATTTCAGAGAAAAAAAAGAAACTTTCAGAAGATTTATGTAAAAAAATACTCAAAGTGTACCAAAACAGAAAACAATCTGCATTAACTAATGATAAAAATTTATTTGACACTTTGATAGGATCACATAAATAAAAAAATTCTGCTTATTTGATGCAATTTGTAAATCTTTTATGATTTATACTTTGGGGACCATCCTATTTCATCAACCCACTAGAATATTGTTTGAATGTGTATTAATATTGCTCTGAAGAAAGGAATATGTTCTCTTCTATGGTAGCTACATCCTGGGAAGATGTGTTGATTTTGTGGATATTGTCCTTCCCCCTTTTCATTCTCTTCAACTATTAAATGTTGATGCCAAGGTGACAACCATGCTGTTATCTGCAAAGTGCCTTGAGGCCAAGGCATAAAGCAGTCCCTAATGTTTCTTATTATAATGCTGTGAGGTTTGCTGATGTTTTAAAATAATATTTGTGAGAACTGATGTTCTTTGATTTATAAAATTTGTGTTGAAATTGAGCAGAAAAAAATTGTTGATTTGAAAAAAAAGTCAATCGTTTAAGAATGACAAGCAGTGAGTATGGTCTAGGTGGCCTGGTCAGGTTTAGGTGAGGTAGCTTCAGAGAGAGAATCCATCTTAGGGTTTGTTTTGTAGCTTTTTTAGAATGACTGGGGATTTTAGCTGATTTAGTTATGGGTGTATTAATATTCAAATATCCCGTTTGTTTCATGATTAGGTTCTTATGAGAGCAGAGTGACCCATTTGGAACTCTACAACTTTGTAAAAATGTACAGGATATTAGGGGATTCCAAAAGAGAGCAACTTGGGTTTGAGAAGTAGGAAAACAAGAGGAAGTAGAATAGTTGTTGACAATGGGTCACTTTGTAACAGCTTTCAGATTCTCAGATTTCTAAAGTGTTATTTTATCTATCATTTTGTGCTTTCTTTAAAATTGAAATGGGAGGAAGTTAGCTGAATGTGAGGGATAATTCAAGTTAATAAGACTGGCAAACACTGGCAGGATTTGCTGAAGGACATTCTTGAGTTTCCTTTCTTGGGTGCCTTCTAGAACAAGACAGGTATCTTTCTGTCTGGTATTGGTTAACCCCACTTGGAGAAAGGGGAGTGGAATTCGTGGCTTCTGGTGATTCCATTCAGAGCTTTGATTCCCTGGTGCTCTGCTTGGCAGTCTGACTAGAAAGGTTGACTTGGTCTGTGTACCACAGGGATTGGTTACCATAGTGACATGTTCTTCCGGTGAAGCTGGAAACACAGTGACAGGGAAAGGGATAGGGGAAGAATGTACAACATTTTCACTTTGTATCGACTAATTTTTAATTGCAGCAACAGAAAATGGACATGGCACAGCAGGGGTATTGAATACACTGATACCTAGAGTTGGCAGGGCATTGTATTTCACTTGAACTAATGGAAATGCAGCTCCCCATCACCCAAAATACAGCAATCACTGTCAGCTGTAGGCACCCGCTTACCATGGCTCTTTCTGTCCATTTGACATTCTTGTTAGGTATTATTGAGATAGATGGCATGCCAGCCTTACAAATCTTGAGAGACTTAAGGTCACTATCTTCATTTTTAACCCCAAGCATGATCTTTGAAAACCAGATCTTCCTTTTCTGAGCAGCAGTAGATACATTTTGGAAATAAGTGCATCTTATATTAGTAGAATTCACCAGTAATAAATATGCAGAACATAATTTATAGACCTAATCAGTGTTCTTCCTAGATGAGCAGATTCTATAAGGAAGTGAAAATGACAAATTGATATTACTATATTTAAATTTAAGGCACCTTAGGGAAATATATTTATCTTGCATTATTCCTGAGAAGGCTCAAAAGGTACCTTTGACTTTTGTCTTTTTTGAAACATCTTCTTAGATTAAAATTCTGGGAGACATGTATTGGGAAAAAGGAAAGGAAAACCAGAGAAAAGATTGTTTAAAATCTATCAATATTATGGGAAAATTAGAGATTTATCTGAATGATCTGAAGAACCCAGTCATTTGTTAAATTGATGTTCATTACGCTAGAAAGTGCTGTTTGTGCATTTTAAAATAAAAGAAAGCTTCACAATTAATATGAAAATAAAAGTCAAATCTATATATAATTTGAAGATAAAGTCCTTGGGATTCATGCTCTTTCTGAAATCCATTTTTTTTCAATGCCCTGCTGCCATGCTGTACTCACCGGTATGCATTTCTGGTCACTGTGTATCTATTTGTTTGCGTTGCTGAACTGTAAGTTCCTGGAGGGCAGAAAAGACAATCATTTGTAAAACACACTTGCTAGATGCTTGGTATTTGGGAATATCTTAAACAAATTAGGTTATAGAAATGTATCCATCAAGAGCTTGTTCTAATGGTAGGAATACTTGTGTGGGAATCCAAATAAAAAATTAGTTATAAAATCATGATGGAAAAATGAACCAGTGTGGCTTTCAGGCCAGGTTAATATGGCAACTGATGCTACATAATATACCAAAGGAAGATTTCTTGAGCAAAAGCTTTGCTGAGGAATAAGGGAAACACACAATTATTTTTTGAATAACACATGTGACTGTGCAGATACACATCACCCATGGGTATTACTTTTCATGTTAGATAAGATTTTAATTATTTCTTTCCTGGAGGTAGGATTGGATAGGGGGGTGCAGCAAGGGTAGATTACCCCGAATTCCTATTTACTGTATCCATGAGGAGTCTTAAATCAGGTCCTCTGATCTTCTTGCTTTTAAACCTCATCCATGTTCCCCTAGTAAGTCAGTGAAGGCACTGGGGACAGATCAGTGACAAGATCAGTTTCTGAAATCCAAGAGACTTCCAGACCCTTACGAGGAGCAGCTATAGGTAGGATTTTGTTCCAGGGAACTCTAAGCGAACACTTACATTCTTTGGTTTGTACTGACATATATTGACATGGTTTGAAGTAAGTAGAGCTTCAACTGATACTCTAAGAATTTTTAATTATTTGAAAATTTGCCTTAAAATAGACTTTGACCTAAATGTTTCCATAATCATAGAATGGTTATCAGTGTTCTGAAAATAATTTTAATAAAACATTGCACATATTTAAAAATTAATGTAATCAGCAATAATTTACTGCACATGTGTTATGGGATGGGCATACATCACTAGGATAAAGGGATGGATAACACCTGGTCCTCAAAATCCTCATAGTCTGTGAGTGTCACTGAGAATAAATTACAACTATGGGATGATGACAGCGGCAACAGAGAGAGATTCTTAGACACACAGAGGAAGCAGTGGTAGATTGCGTCGGCAGTGGGGGGAGATAAGGTGGGAAGAGGATAGGGAAACTTGTCCTGAGAAAATGAAATCTGAACAAGACTTCGATGAGGTTTGGAGGTGGATGGGGAGGAGAGGCATCTCAGACAAAGGGACCAGCTTCAGAGGCGTGGCGGTGCGAAACGGCAGTTTGGCTTTGTGAGTTGATTTCTGGGGTGAGGAGATGAAGCACCGTCCAGCACCAAGTTAAGGAGCTTGTGTATCACATCCCCTAGAGCTGTGCTTCCCCATAGGGTAGCCACAAGCCACATGTGGCTATTTAAAGTTAAAATAACCAAAATTAAATAAAATTAAAAATTCATTTTCTTAGTTTCATTCGCCACATTACAAATGCTCAATAGCCACATGTGGCTAGTGGCTATCGTATTGGACAGTGCAGATTACAGCGAACATTCCCATCATCAGGGAAAATTCTCTTGGACTTCACTACATAGATCCTACAGCCTCTACAAAAAACAAGCACATACTTTGTTTCAGATGAGGCCAATGACATGGTAACTTGGGCTTAAATTTAAGTATACCCGTTCTACACTTTAAGAAACTTTGCTACTTGAATGTTTCGGGCAGGTCAATTACGCTAAGTCAATATTTTATTAATTGTCCATCATTGACTCACAGAATTCTCACATGCTTCTCCTTTCTTCCCTTCTGTCCCTCTCCCTGACTCCATTAAAAATCACTTGCATAGTTGACATGGTGGGAAAGAGATTAATAATAATAATAGCTAAACTTGATGCCAGGTACTCTTCTAAAAGTTCTACATGTATTAGCCAATCAATTGTTTGTAATGGCCCAAAGCAGTGGGTATTAATATTATTTTTAATTCCCATTCTACGGTTGAGGGAACTGAGGCACTTTAAGGTAAAAACACTTGCCAAGTCTCACAGTTAGGAAACAAGGGTGTCAGAACACGAGTTCTGGCTCTAGGTTTGGGACTCACCCACTGCACTCTGCTGTCACCTTAGAATCTGTTGGGGCAGGGGTGGGATGGAGAAGACACTGGCGTATCCTTTTCTCACAGTGAAAATAAAGAGGAAGTAATACTTTTAGAATCTTAATTCTAAATTAAGGTAATTAAGGTGGTTCACACTCTTTATTTGGAGACCCACTGACCAAAACTCATCCACATTTTGTCATACAATGTTTGAGTATTTACTTTGCTCACGGTGGTGGATGCTGAAGTTATAGACATGAAGGACACATGCATTCATTCAACAGATATTTATCGAGGGTGTATGGGCTGGGCATCAGGTCCAGTGTTGGACAAAATGGAGAAGCTTACATTCCAGGGAGGGGAGATGACAATAAATAAATACCTATGGCATAAAAATAATATCTAATAAACTAATCAATGTATAATATAGCACATGGTCAGCGAGCCATGAAGTGACTGCCTTTAGGAAGCATGAAGAATGACGAGTAAGCCAAAAATGAACTACAGCCTGCATCACATAGCAACCTCCGGACGACACTGAGCCACATAGATGACGCTGTTCCCGTGAGATTACAATGGAGCAAAAAATTCCATTGTGGTGACATTGTAGATGTTGTAGCACAACACATTACTCCCATGTCTGTGGTGACGCTGGTGTAAACAAACCTACTGTGCTGCCAGTCGTACAAAAGTCTAGCACATACAATTATGTATGGTACATAATACTCGATAGTAAACAACTGTGTTACTGTTTCTGTATTTACTATACTATGCTTTTTATCATTATTTTAGAGTGTACTCCTACTTATTAAAAAAAAATTAACTGTAAAACAGCTTCAGGAAGGTCTTTTAGGAGGTATCTGGAAGAAGGCATTGTTGTCATAGGAGATGACAGTTCTGTGTGTGTTATTGCCCCGAAGACCTTCCAGTGGGACCAGAGATGGAAGTGGAATACAGTGATATTGACAACCCTGACCCTGTGTAGGCCTAGGATAAAGTATGTGTTTGTGTCTTGGTTTGTAACAAAAACATTTAAAAAGTAAAAAAAAAAAAAATTGTGTATTTTTCCTTCTCTTTTGAAAACACTGATACCAAAATTTTTAAAAATAGAAAACAGAAAAAGCTTATAGAATAAGGATATAAAGAAAAAAAATACTTTTGTGTAGCTGTCTATGTGTTTTAAGCAAAACGTTATTACAAAAGAGCCAAAAAGTTTAAAAAAATTAGAAGTTTATAAAGTTTATAAAGTTCTACCTTAGTAGAAGGTTAATTTATTATTGAAGAAAACAATTTTTTACACATTTAGCGTAGCCTAAGCATCCAGTGTTTGTGAAGTCTGCGATAGTGCACAGTAATGTCCTGGCCTTCACGTTCACTCACCACTCACTGGCCCAAACAGAGCAACCTGCAGTCCTGCAGGCTCCATCCATGGTAAGTGCCCTATACAGGTGTATCATTTTTATCTTTTGTGCTGTATTCTTACTGTACCTTTTTTATGGTACAGTATGGTACCCTTTTATGATTAGCTACACAAATACTCACCGTTGTGTCACAGCTGCCTACAGTATTGAGTGCAGTAACCTGCTGTATGGGTTTGGAGTCTGGGAGCAATTTGCCTTACCACGCAGCCCAGGTGTGTAGTAGGCTAGCCCCTCTAGATTTGTGTGAGTACACTCTGTGTGATTTGCCGAAATCACCTCAAAAAACATTTCTTAGAACATATTCCTGTCTTTAAGTAATGCATGAATATAGTTCCATTACTTTTAATTTTATACCATAGGGAGGCTTTGGGTGCTGTGGGGAAAAGAGAGGGCAAACTTAACGTAGACTGGAGTTCATGTGGTTTCATTAGCTGAGCACCTCAGAGCCTGAGCTTCTGTCTGCATTCTTTATTGAGTTCCTGAAAGGCAGGAACTATTTAATGTCTTTCTTTCTCTCTCTCTCTTTTTTTCCTCCCTCCCTTCCTTCTTTCCTTCCTCCCTCCCTTCCTCTCTTTCTTTCTTTCTCTTTCCTTGCTCTGTTGCTGGAGCTAGAGTGCAGTGGCAACATCACAGCTAACTGCAACCTCAAATTCCTGGGCTCAAGCGATCCTCCTGCCTGAGCCTTCCAAGTAGCTGGGAATACAGGTATGAGCCTCTATGCCCAGCTAATTTTAAAAATTTTTTGTAGAAATGGGGTCTCGCTATTGCCCAGGCTGGTTTCAACTCCTGGCCTCAAGTGATCCTCCTGCCTCAGTCTCCCAAAGTACTAGGATTATAGATGTGAGCCTTGGCGCTTGTCCAAAAACTATTTAATTTCTAAAACACATATGGGTTTCTGTACTTAGTAGGTCCTGAAAAACTGTTGGTTGATTGATTAAAAATCTTAAACCTAAGACATACAGACAGACAAACACATGTGAGCACCCGTAATCTTTTATATATGGCACACACTCCCTTGACAAGATGGGCAAATGAATGGATGGGGTAAAGAGATGCATGGTTTTTTTTTTTTTGTTGTTGTTATTGTTTTCTTGAGACAGGATCTTGCTCTGTTGCCTGGGCTGGAGTGCAGTGGTGTGATCACTGGAGCCTTGAACTCCTGCACTCAAGTGATCCTCTCTTTTCAGCCTCCTGAGAGGATGGGACTATAGACACATGCCACCATGTTCTGCTAATTTTTTTTTTTTATAGAGACAGGGTCTCACTATTACTCAGGCTGGTCTCAAACTCTTGGCCTCAAATGATCCTCCTGCCTCGGCCTCCCAAAGTGCTGGGATTACAGGCTTGAGCCACCATGCCCAGCCAAGAGATGTGTTTTGAGCATCTGCTGTGTCCAGAGCCCTTTGCTAGGCACGGAGAGAGGACAAAGAGGCATAGTTGGTTCTTGTCATAAGGGAGCTTACTCTCCAGCTCACAGTTTCCCGAGTTCGTTGTCATATGTGGTTGGATGAGGCACTTCCTTAGGAGGTCATGTCTGCATCATCTGGGTCAGGAATCAGCTGGTCAGGGAATGCAGGAGTGAGCTCTTTTTATTGAGTCAACAAAGTCAAGAGCCTTTTTTCTGTTCCAGAAGGTCAGTTTATTTATTCTTTTGCTGTAGGGCTGGTAGGGATCAGTTAGAGGATCAATTCCATATATTCCACTTTGGATTGTCAGTTAAAGATATTTTCTCCTCTCTAACATGGGCAATCCTAGGACTTCAGGCGAAATACTAAACAGACTCTGGGTTAGTTTGACCATTCATACGCACACACACACAATCTAAAAGTTAGACGTCAGAGTCACAACTGTTTATTCAGATGCAGATACTTTTATAACTTTTTACCCCAAAAACAATACACAGAGAGAGAAGGGAGTGAGTGACTTGGCAGATGAAAAGATGGAAACATTATAGTCTTGGCTGTCCATCTCCTGTTTTTGGGAGAATGTGTACGTTCTTCTACAGGACTTTGTTTCCTCATATGCAAAGTAATGGGTTTGGGTTCTGTAAACTCCAAGCCCTTCCGCACTCTAACATTTGATGAGAAAGTTACATTTGGGTGACAGAGGGTGGATAGGAGGCACGTGGTTGAGAGAAGGTGAAAACAGGGGAAAGGGAACCTGGGAGGGGAAGACAGAGAAAGGAATGGAGAGACAAAGGAAGAGAGAGGTTTCTAAAGGGATCATCCGGGTGCCATCTTCTAATAGGAAAAGCTAATTTCTTACCGTTATACAATTATGTAATAAAAATGAATTTTTTCTCTTTCTAATGATTTGCAATGCAATTTTGCAGACTGGGGTTAAAAATTTAAAAACCTAATAGAGAAAGGTGCTGATAGATGGACAACAATGTGAATGTATCTAATGCCACTGAACTTTAAAAATGGTTAAAATGGTAAATTTTATGCTGTGTATATGTTACACCAATTAAAACACATAAATAAATTTAAACACTTAATAAAAGGACCTGGATTCTGTTCAGTGTGTCGAATACTTCATAGCCAAGCCTCTTTATTCATTCAGCGTATTTATTGAGCACCTGCTATGTGCTAGGTACTAGCCCAAGTATGCTTGAGATACAGAAATTAATTGAACAGACAAAATTTCTGCCCTCATAGGGCTTAGATTGAAACATTTTTGGGCATTAGAGTTGTCTCCTTTTTTTAAACAAAACTTTTAAAGAGCACCACTATATAAAACAAGTAAAAGTAATGAATACATTCCTTGGGTCATTTAAAATCATTGAATGATGAAGAACATTTCACTGTACTTATTTTAAAAGTATCTATTAAGCACCAACTATGCCAGGCACATTGCTTGGGGTGAAGGATCTTGAGTGAAAATCCATTATTCCCGTCCTCAAAGAGCAAAAAAGGGAGGAGATATGTAAGTCACTCACAAATATAAGCCTCAGGGTTGGTTCTTGGGAGATTGGCATGCTGTGGGCCTGGGTGGCTAGACTCCATTTGGGAGCAGTCAGGGCATGCTTTGCAGAAAAGGCTACAAGTGTTGCTAAGATGCTCTTAGGCAGGTTTCTGTGGATTGAGAAGACAAAGTATTAGCCTCATTCTAAAATTATTAATTAATTCTGCCTAAGTAATACTTCTCTAGTCTGCCTTCCACTCCTCATTCCCAGACTCCCTGTCCTTCTCCTAGGAAGCAGCCATTGCTACCAGATTTTTATAAATCATAGCGGAGATAATTCTATGCACACTATTTATTTATTTTTATTTTTTATTTCAGAATATCATGGGGGTAAAAGCATTTTGGTTATGTAAATTGCTTTTGCACTGTTTGAGTCAAAGTTATAAGTGTGCCCATCCCCCAGATAGTGTGCACTGCACCCGTTAGGTATGAATTTGCCCATCCCCTCCCCCCCCACCTGCTTGATTTCCGATGAATGTTATTTCCATATGTCTATGTACAATATTTTAAAATAGCAAGTATAAATATAAGCCAGGCGGTGAACAGGTGATTCAAGGGTGAAAAAAGTTTATTTTTGCAGATTTGTATGCATAGAGATGACATTTAAAGGTCCTTCCAGAAGTCACTAGGAATCATCTGCAGGTGATGTTTAGTCTTAGTACAGGCTGCTGTGGGCATTCACAGAAGTTTGACAGATTTGCTCCTTTTATGGGAGACTGCAGTATCTGAATTATTTCAATTGATTTTTTTTGGCGTCGAAGTATTTTGCCAAGAAAAGGCAATTTACTTTATATTAGGTCATCTTCATACATTTATATCATTTCCTGCTTTTTCAAATGCCCTGCTGTTCTATATTCTAAACCTCACTCTGGTGGACACTTTATTTGCTCTAGAGTATCTCTCATTCAGTTTTGCCCTCAATTTCTCTTCATCTTTATAATAGTGATTCCATTTAGGCAATGTAACTCTGTTTCCCTAAGGCCCCAGAGCATTTCGCAGGCCTGGCTGGGGTAGGGTGGCTTTTACCTGAAAGCCGCTCCATGCTGTGTGCTGCTGCCTGTCAACAACACAACGTTGGAGAGCAGCTGCACACTCTCTCGCGAGGCTGAAGACACGCATAACTTGTGGCCTGGCCCTTCTCATCGTGAGTATGTGAAACCCACCCAAGAACGTCCATGGCACCACTGTTTGTGATGGTAGCATAGATAAACAAAGGGCTCTTATGTGTCCATTAGTATTACAATGAATAATCAGGTATGGTATATTCATATGAGAGAAACTATCAGGATATATTTAAAATAAATGTAATAGATCTATGTATTTCCAAGTGGATAAACATAAATCTGAGTGAAAAAAATAGGATGCAGAATGAAATGTAGAATAGGATGCCATTGATATGAAGTTCAAAACCAGGTAAAAGAATATTAGATATTTACAGAAATATATTTGCATTGTATGTGTAAAAATATGCATGAAACCAATAAAGACAAAATGAAGAATGGTGTTTACCTTTCTCAAAAAAGGGAAAGAAATAGAATTGGGAAGGATGCCAGGGGGCTTCAAAAGCATCTGTGATATTTTATTTTAACAAAAACAAAAATATCCGAAGCAACTATGGCACACACATGAGTGAACACTCAAGTTATATGGATGATTGTTACAATTCTCACAAAAAAGCTAGATTTAATTCAGACTGTATTGTTCAGTGTACAGGATGCAGGTTATTTAAGGAAAATTCTTGGAAAACTTTGTATTTGAGGCAGTCTTTGACTGACTTGTAAGTAGTAACAAGAGGCATTTAGAGAAGAGGTGAGTCAGGTAGCCTCCAACCAATAGTTTTCACTGAAAAGAGCTGATGGGGAAGGGTGCAGAAGGAATAGAATTTTGTTTCATTCCTTTCTGATGTGATGCAAGACAAGGATATTGGGCTTGAAAATGATTGATTGACAAGACAGAGACTAATGTACACGTCACTTCCTCCTTTTTAAATTTCCTGCTGATTGTGGGGAAAAATCAAGAGTTCCAAGGGCCAGAAAGTCGACCTAAAGTCACCCCTTCAATTAACTCAGTCATGTGTTGAACTTTAAATAGATAGGGCACCAAGACAAAGTAACTACTGAGTAAATAGGACAAACCGTGATCAAGGCCTTTTAATCTTCAATTAAATTGCATTCAGAATTCAGTGAGAACTAGTGAAGAAAAAGGTGAGAATCGATTGAAAAAATCAGAATTATACTTTCCTTCTTTAGCAGTTTTCATATCACTTTTGAAACTGAGTAAAGAATGTCAGTCAGTAAAACTTTAAGTAGTTTTATTATTGATGAATAAGGTATGGATCATTTATTCCAAAAATTATGAAGATGGCTTCAACCAAGAGCCCCTATGTTACGGTAATGTGTTCCCAACTGCTCTGTTTATACAAACCAGAGCTGAAACAGAAAAATCCCATCAGAATTTTAGCAAGGGTTCCATTTTCACTTGATAATGTTTTAAAAAGTCAAACCTGGCATGAGGCTATTTAGGGATCATGAAAGTCCCAAGGGACTTCAGGGGTGTTGAAGCAGAATAACTTCAGTGCTCGCGTTTTAGTGGCCACAGGGCTGGGAGAGATGCCCAGGTGCAGACCTGGACAGGCCTGCGCTGACGGTCCCAGGTGGATGAGCTGCTTTGTCTGTCGTGCTGTGCAAGGCGGTCGACACATCGCACTGCCTTAGTGAACGGATTTCCACTTTGGAAAAGGCTGGCTTCTGTGTCTTCAGCCTCCTCTCTCTCGTTCCTTCCTAAATGTTAACACCAGTGAAACAGAAGGTGACTCTTGTTTGGCCACTTGTTCCTTTTAGTTATGGCTTCTCTCTTCGCCTGGCTTTCTTCTTGTGCTCATGTGCACCCTCCGTGCACTTTCAGGCCCTGGTCCTGAAAACCTCACCTCCTCTGGCTTCCAAGGCACCATTCTCTCCCACCTCTGCTTCTAGCTCTGTTCTTATTCCCTCTTCTTTGTTGGCTCGTGGTTCTCAGCCATGTGGGTGTTCTCCAGGATTCCATTTCACTTTCTCCCTCTCCACCTTTTCCTTGATCAGTTACAGCCATGTCTAAGGCCATTTTCTTTTATGCTCATGACTAGCTGAACTGGGAATCTCTAGCTCAGACTTTCTATCCAAACACCCTGCCTGTTGGATATCTCCACTGCTATCACCCATGGGTCCAAAAGAATCTATTTTACCTTTGTTCCCCAGACTCATCCCTCCTTCATTTCCCTCCATCTGGGGGAATAACATCACTGCCTCTCCACATGTCCACACCAGGAACTCTAGGGTCATCCTCAAGGCTCTCTTCTCTCCTGCCCTACTCATCTAGTTGGCAAACAAGTTGCTTTACCTCCTAATAGCTTTTTGCCCATCTTCTCATCCTGTCTGAATACTGCCGCCATCGTCAGGTCCCGACCACCTGGACTCTTGCAGCACTCTCTGCTTGGTTTCCTTCTTCTCTGATTTCATCTCTTGTCAAGTCTTTCTATTCAGAGTGACTTTTCTTAAATGCAACTCTAATCATGTTATCACTTTGCTTAAAACTCTTCAGGTGGCTCCCTATGGCCTGCCAGTTAGAATAAGGTCCAAACCCCCACCATGGCACATGGCACACAGGTCAGCAACATGCCCCCTCCCTGCCCCTCCCTACCCCTTCTTGCCACTTCATTCTCTTCCATGCTTTTCTCCACACCAGCGCGCTCTGCTCCAGCCATGAAGAGCTCCTGGGTGCCCAAACAGGGTGAGCTGTTTAGAGCCTTGCTCACACTGACCCCTTTGCCTGGAAGCCTCTTCCTTTTCTCACTCCCACCCCCAACTCTGCCTGGCCAGGCCTGCTGATCCCTCAGGAACCATCTTAAGTCCCCTCCTCCTAGTCTAGCCAGATGTCCTCTCATCCCCACTCCCAGGTCAAATTGCCTTCTCCCTCCTTTCCGCTCCTGGGCACACCAAACAAACTTCCTTCCCAGCAGCGGTGACATTTTGCTGTGTTTATTTGCTAACTCATATGTTCCCCTGCTTTTTGAGACCACTTTTGAACTATTTCCTATTCATCTTTTTATCCACAATGTTTGCATAATGCATGGATGTAATGCATGGGCCATAAAAGTACTTAATAAATATTTGCTGAATGAAGGAAGGTTGATCTCAGTTAATATAGTAGATCTGGAAATCTCATTTTAAAAAGACTGATAACTTCCCTGGATTAGAAGGACTCACTATTTTTTTTTTATTTCAGCGTATTATGGGGGTACAGATGTTTAGGTTACATATGTTGCCCTTGTCCCCTCTCCCCCACAAGTCTGAGTTTCAAATATGTCCATCCTTCAGGTGGTGCGCATTGTACTCTTTGTGTATGTATATACCCGTCCCCTCTCCCTCCTCCTCTCTCCCCCCTCCCCCCTGCCCAACATCCAGTAGATGTTATTCCTGTATGTACACTTATGTGTTGATCAGTTAATACCAATTTGTTGGTGAGTACATGTGGTGCTTGTCTTTCCATTCTTGGGATACCTCACTTAGTAGAATGCGTTCCAGCTCTAACCAGGAGTATACAAGAGGTGCTATATCACCCTTGTTTCTTAAAGCTTTGTTCTTTCTACTCAGGATTGCTTTGGCTATCCTGGGTCATTTGTGATTCCATACAAAGTTGAGGATTTTTTTGTCTGTTTCTGTGAAGAATGTCATTAGTGCTTTGATAGGGATTGCATTGAATCTGTAGATTGCTTTAGGTACTGTGGTCATTTTAATAATATTGTTAATAATTCTTCTGAACCATGAGCATGGATGTTTTCTATTTGTTTGTATCCTCTTCAATTTCTTCATCAGCGTTTTGTCATTTTCCTTGTAGGATCTTTTATCTCCTTGGTTAAATTTATTCCTAGGTTAGTTACTTATTTTTTTATTTATTGCTACCTTAAATGGGATTGCCCTTTTGATTTTTGTTCAGCTAGTTCATAGTTTGTGTATAGAAATGCTAGTTATTTTTTAATATTGAGTTTATATTCTGCAACTTTACTGAATTCACTTATCAGTTCTAAGAGTTTTTTCATAGAGTTGTTAGACTTTTCTATATAAAAGATCATGTCATCTGCAAACAGGGAAAATTATAGACTTTCTCCTTTCTAATTTGTATGTCTTTTATTTCTTTTTTGTGCTTAATTGGTCTGGGTAGGACTTCAGTACTACGTTGAAAAAGAGCGTAAGAGTGGACATCTTTTTCTTGTTCCAGTTTTGGAGGAAAAGCTTTCATCTTTTTCCCCATTCAGTATGATGTTAGCTGTGAATTTGTCAAATATATGGTCTTTATTATGTTGAGGTATTTTTCTTCCATACCTAATTTATTAAGGTTTTTATCATTAAGGGATGTTGAACTTTATCAAATGCTTTTTCTGCATTTATTCAGAAAATCATATGGGTTTTGTCCTTTATTCTGTTGATATGATGTATCTTATTTATTGATTTGCATATGTTGAACCATCCTTGCACACCTGAGATAAACCTCACTTGTTCATGGTATATTATCTTTTTGATGTGTTGTTAGATTCTGTTTGCTAATATTTTGTTGAAGATTTCTGTATCCATGTTCATCAGGAATATTAGCCTGTAGTTTTCTTTTTTGTTGTATCCTTGTCTGGTTTTGGTATTAGGATTATGCTGGCCTCATAAAGTGAGTTAGGCAGAATTCCCTCTGCTTCATTTTTTTATTTTTTTGGAGTAGTTTGATAAAAATTGGTATTTATTCTTCTTCAAAGGTTCAGTAAAATTAAGTGGTGAAGTCACCCAGGTCTGGACTTTTCTTTTTTAGGGACAATTTTTGTTACTGATTTAATCTCGTTACTTGTTATTGGTCTGTTCAGGTTTTCTGTTTCTTCTTGGTTCAATCTTAATAGGTTGTATGTGTCCAGGAATTTATCCATTTCCTGTAGGTTTTTTAATTTATTGGCATACAGTATTCATAGTAGTCTCTCATGATCCTTTGTATTTCTGTGGTATATGTTCTGACATCTCATTTTTCATTTTTGATTTTATATTTGAGTCTTCTCTCTTTTTTTCTTAGTTTGGCTAACATTTCGTTAATTTTATTTATCTTTTCAGAAAACCAACTTTTTGCTTTGTTGATCTTTTGTATATTTTTAGTCTCAATATCATTTATTTCTGCTCTAGTATTTATTTCTTTTCTTCTACTAATTTTGGGGTTGGCTTGTTCTTGCTTTTCTAGTTTCTTGAGATACATTATTAGGTTGCTTATTTGAAATCTTTATAGTTTTTTATGTAGATATTTATTGCTATAAAAATTTCTGTTAGTACTGCTTTTGCTGTGTCTCATAGGTTTTGATATGTTATGTTTCTATTTTCATTTGTTTCAAGGAATTTTTAAAATTTAATTATTAATATCTTGCTTCACCTATTGGTCTTTCAGGAATAAGTTGCTTAATTTCCATGTCTTTGTATAGTTTCAAATGTTCCTCTTGTTATTGATTTCTAGTTTTATTCCATTGGGATCAGATAAAATATTTGGTATGATTTTGATTTTTTGAGATTTTTTTTTTGTTCTAACATATGACCAAGCTTGAAGAATATTCCATGTGCTGATGAAAAAAATGTATATTCTTCATCTGCTGGATGAAATGTTCTGTAAATGTTTGCTAGGTCCATTTGGTCTATAGTGTAGTTTAAATCCTGTGTTTCTTTGTTGATTTTCTGTCTAGATGATTTTTACAATGCTGAGAGTGGGGTGTTGAATTTCTCAGCTACTTTTGTATTGCAGTCTATCTATTCCTTTAGATCTAATAATATTTGCTTAATATATCTGGGTGCTCTGGTATTGTCTGTACATATATTTATAATTATTATATTCTCTTGCTGAATTAATCCCTTTATCATTATAATGTCCTTCTTGGTCTCTTTTTACTGCTTTTAACTTGAAATCTATCTTATCTGATATAAAATATAGCTACTCCTGCTCACTTTTGGTTTCCTTTTGAATGGAATATCTTTTTCTAGCCCTTCACTTTCAGCCTTTACAGATGAGATAAATTTCTTGTAGCCAGCATATATTTGAGTCTTGTTCCCATTATTTTCAAGCAAATTTCAGGCATCAATTTCTTTTCCTCTATATCCCTTTCAATATGTGTTTTAAGAGATAGGGATTCTTTAAAATAAAATCATCACATTATCTTCATCAAACCTAAAAACATTATCAATAATTCCTAATATCAAGAAATGTACAGTCAGTATTTTCTTATCCTCAATTGTCTTACAATCTATTTTTTTAAACAGTTGCATCCAAATCTAAACAAGGTCCACACATTGTGAATACTTGATATGTCTTTAGGGTCTCTTTTTATCTGTAGCTTCCTTCTTCATCTATATTGTTTTTCTTAGAATTTTTGATTGAAGAAATAGGATTGTTTTCCCTGAAGATTTTCTAACAATCTGAATTTTCTTGGTTTCATTTCCTGTGGTGTTCTCAGACATATTTATCATCTTGTACTTTGTATATCTAATAAACTCACAGTTAAGGCTAGAGATTTTATCAGATTCTGTTTCCATGTGTTTGGCAAAACTACTTCATAAATAGCGGTATATATTTCCATAAGTGGAAATTTGCATGTGTGTTATGTTATCAAGTACTAAAGACTTTTGCCTGGATCTGTTAATTAATTAGTCATTTCAAAGTGGTGATATATTAATTTTATGATTTCTTAAAAAGACTTTATTTTTTAGAGCAGTCTTTGTTTCAAAACAAATTTTAGTGGAAAGTACTCAAAATTCCCATATACCTCCTCCTCCCACACACATAGCCTCTCCCATTATCAATAACCCTCTACCAGAGTGGTACATTGGTTACAATTGATGAACCTACATTGACACATCATGATCACCCAAAGTCCATCCTTTCAATACAATTCACTCTTCATGTTGTACTTTCTATGGGTTTTGACAAATGTATAATGACATGTATCCATCAATGATTTCTTTTTCATTTACTAATCAGGATACTTCTATAAGAAGAAACTTCTCCCCCTCCCAATTACTGATTTGGATAGCTAAAGTAAGGAAACACAAAATAAATGTTTTGTTCTTTTTCTTATCTACCAGATTGCAGAATAATGTTTGGTTCTCTCCTCTAAAGTGAACATGAATTGTTATTTTTGTTATTATTGTTAATATTACCAAGAACTCACATATTTAAACATATTTTATGTGTTCCAATGCTCTATTTTATATATATATAGCTATGTATGTATGTGTATATGTATGTGTATGTGTATGCATATAATTATCTGTATACACACACATATATATGCTAATAATGCAATAGTAAACTTCTGTGTCACCAATGTGTATATATCTACATTATTTTGCTGTCTTGATTTTAAGAAAATAATTTTTCTATTTATTTTTTCTAAGACTATTATAAAACAGCAAGACAATTTAAAATTTTATCTTAAAACACTCTTTTCTACTTACTGACTCTCATAAAGATTCCTGTGAGTCTCTGAGGATGGTAGAAAATCTTGATTTGTTCCTAGAAAAATAGAAGAAGCTATTAGTATAGACATAAGAACAGGAATGAAAGAAAGAATAAGAGAGAAAGAAAGGAGGAAGGAAAGAAAAAAGAGTAAACAAATGAGTATTGAAAGATAAGCCAATTAATCAATGGGCTATTGTACAGTCTAGAAAAGTTGTTGCCATTAATTTATTTATATGGTCTCATGTGACATTATTATTGGGAAGTGGTTAATCTTGAGGGCTTGAGATTCAGACTGCTTGGGTCAAATCTCCATTTCTGATGCTTTCTGCTTGTATCAGTGTGGGCAAGTTACTTCCCTAGGCCTTATCTTCCTAAACAGTACAATACATATAAAGTGCCTAGATCATTGATAGTAAATGCTTAATATTAATATATGTTAGTTGATTTTTTTGTCATTGTTAAGATAATGGTGATGATATGGTATAAATCTCTGGATGGCAAAGTAGTGTCTTTCTGGACATAGAAAAAGAGTAAAAATGACATTTGTTGAGTAACAGCTAGGAACAGGTACTGAACTAGTATCTGTTTCTATTATATAATATTTATAAATTTTAATATTTCTAAAATATATTGTTATATATTATTTATTTTAACACAGCTGGCAAAGGGAAGGGGTACAATAAGCTTTTATTTTTTTTGTAAATCGAGTGATATTGTTAGGTGTGTTTGACATATATTAGGTTTTACTATATTTTCAAAGAACTTTTATAAGACAAAGAATGATGCAGCCCTAGAAAATAATGGAACTTCATAATTCTATAAGTAAAAGTTAAGAAAAATCCCAGTAAATGTGATCAAGTACTAATGTGATAGCAAGGCACTCATGGATCACAGAATTATGCCATTGCCCATAGCAAATCCATATCAATATTCACCAAAGTATTTTTTTTCCTCTGCATAGGAAAAGAAAGAAAGAAAAGAGGAATAATTTCCAAATCACTCCTCCAACCAGGGAAACAATTTTAATTACCAATTCATCTGTTGGCAGACTCTTCTGGCAGATGTACCTGCAACTTGGAAAGATAACAAATGAACCAGTTCCTTGCTCCAGAGTTGACACTGATAGTGCTTACTGAATTTGCTCTCGGAAAAGAATCCTGGGCAACAATACATCTGGCACTCTGCTCGAGGAATTTGTCATGTCATTGACATGTTCAGCCTCCATTGTCCATACCACCCTGACAGCAGGTCCTTTATATTTCAACAAAATTGCAGTCTGAATTAATATAATTAGAATGTAACTGTTATGCACTGCACAAACTCCTTATTTCCAGGAGTACAGATCTGATAGCATGTCTGTGCTTAAAATCTTTCCAGTGATGGCTGGGGAGTAGCAAGCAGATAATAAAATGACAGAACATACACCATGTCATCAGATTTTTAAAGTATTAACTAATGAAAATATAGGAGAAGAAAACTTCTATCCTTAGCATGTCTAAATAGAAATATCTTTCAAGTTTACTAGTCTACATAGCACTTTTACAAAATATGTTCTGTAGAGTATCTGAATTAAGAGAAAGAAATGAAATAGGAAAGATTACATATGTTTCAAAAGATATGCAATAAAGTATGAAGTAGAGTGACTAATTCACAGATTGAATTACAGAATTAAGAGTTGGTTAGGTAACATCAGTAAATCTTTCCTGCTTCACTTTGAATAGTTGATGTCACTAATGAAGCCATTGTCATCAAGTTAATAACTTGGGTGCTAGATTCTTGAATTTCATTCTTTGTCATTTTTCCATTTCTGCAAATACTTGATTACAGGTATAGTGAAAGCTGAAATCAGCATCTTTCTTTTAAAAATAAGATTAATTCACATTCTCTCAAATAAGTTAAGCTTCTCATTTGGAATAACTCATTTGAGGAGAATAATGGCCAGACATGTCAATGTGTAGGCTGGTGCGTATGTCCTCTCCTTTGAAGAATATAAAGTTTGTCCTTGTGTATGTTACAGACTGTTTGTGTCCTCCCAAAATTTATATATTGAAGCCCTAACTCCCAATATAATGGGATTTGGAGGTGTGACCTGTGGAACTTAATTAAATTTAGATGAATCTTTGAGGGTGGGGCTTCCATGATGGGATTAGTGTTCCGTAAGAAGAGGAAGAGACCAGAGTGCTTTCTCCTTCCTCCTCCTCTCCCCACCCCATGCCCGACCCCAACCCCACTGTGACCACTTGAGGACACAGTGAGAAGATGGTTGTTTGCAAGCCAGGAAGAGAGCCTTCACTGAGGAACTGAATCAGCTGGCACCTTAAGCTTGGATTTTCCAACCTTGAGGACACGGAGAAATAAATGGCTGTTGCTTAAGCCACCCAGTCTGTGGTATTTTATTGGGCAGCTCAACCTGACTGAGATAGCACAAATGTGCAAGTTGGTTTAATGAGTATTGAGAAGAGATACTGTTTTATATTTTTTAATTTTTCATGGCAGCATCTATTGATCTTCATCTGAAATTATGTGTCAGAAACTGCCACGATAGAAATATGGAGACTAAGCAGGATGGTGCAAGAATAGGGCCAAGGTTGTGCACATGAGAGATGGTTTCAAGAGACGAATTCCAGCGGCCCTTTTAATTTTAAACCAAATATACTTTATAAACAAAATGCATTATGTTAAAGAGCTGTAGCTTTTAGTTTCTCCTTATAAAGGTTGGATACCCCTTCTGGTTAGCATTTTGAAGAAGTCAGGAATAGTTCCTTGCCTCCTCCATGTCCTGTGGCATATCTTCCTTGACTCCTTCAGCATGGGGAAACTCTCCACCATTTTCCATTAACTAGCCCAGTGTTTTTCAGAATTGGGTGTTTCAGAGTCCCATGTATGTATATATATGTATGTGTGGTGGTCAGAGTGGAGGGTTGGGGGAATTTGAAAAGGACTTTTAAAAATGCCAACATCTGAATTTCCCCCAGAACCATGAAATCATCACTTTCAGCTGTGGTGTACAAATTACATATGTTGAAAACAACTCCAAGTGCTTCTGATGTATACCAAACTTGACACCTATGGACCAGTGTTCTCTTTCACTGATGCAAATATTCAGGTTTACTACCTAGGCAAATCTTTCTATAGATGATGTATGTGATTTAATTCAAGACATTTTGGGCCATAGGTTTTGAGAGGAGCATATCAGAATGCCTGTTGGGCTTCCCTGCCCCTCATTGCACACTTTCCCTCCCCCTTTTGCCATGGGTTAGCTCCCCAGTCTGCATGTCTGGTCTGGGTTAGAAAGAAAAATTGTCATCTCACGATTTCAGGAAATTTATTTTGCAAATGAAGGCATAGAGATTTATATTCTAATGTGAAAAATATCCTTTAAGAGAGTAAATTATTGTCCTTCCCTTCAATATATTTGCCTTATTATTCTGGATGTTTAATAATAGGATTATATGTTATAAACACGTGTTTGGAAATCCAAATATATGCACAGACGGAATATATCAAGCTTGCTGGAAAGGTACATCCCCCAAACACCAACCAACAATGGATTTTGACTCTGTTTTCTCTAAGGAATATGAAAGTCAGACTTGAACAAAGGAGGTTTAGGGAATTCTTGTCATTAGTCTCCCAGCTCTCATCAAATGCTAGCTCTAATGTTGCCTTTTTTATTTTTAGTGGCCTTCAGAGAATTTTCAGGGAGGTAATTAAGAAGTAGACTGAGGATGAGGGAGAATTTCTACCCACAATTGATTGATAAACTAATCATGTAGAAAACAGCTTGATTTATCCATGAGAGGTAATAGTCACTCCCAGAACCCAGTCTGCCCCAAAACACCCAAGAAAACTTTATTCTGAGTTTTACAGAATTAATTGATTGGTGAATCAACTGGATGTAGGAAACATATAACAATTACAGTCCACAAAAGAATTTTTTTTAATTGTGAAAGAACATGCTCCTGGAAGACAATATGGGGGAAAAGATGAATGTAGGAGTAAAAAAGAAGAGAGAAAGTATGAGCTAGAGTGCTGATTTTAGAATCAGAGACATGTGGATTAAAATCCAGCCTTATGGATTGTATGCTTTTGGGTAAACCTGTCTTCTCATCTGTAAAATGGGAATAATATTTCTCTTAAATTACTATGGTAAGGGTTTGCTAAAGTACATTCTTTAAAAGCACTTAACAAAATGCCTGGTATAGAATAGCTATTAACACATCTGAGATAATAGTATTGTTATTTCAGGTAGCTGAGTGCACAGTGTTTACTAAGTACATTCTTTCTCAGCAAGCAGACTTTGAACTCCTTTTGCTTTTAGGCAGAATTACTACTATTGGCATTTCTAGCACTAAGCCTACATAATATTTTTAGGAATTTGTTGAAATCTCTTAAATTAATACTATTGTTATCAAAAAATAGGTTTCACTTAGTCTGTTTTCATGATTTATTAACTGAAATCCTATAATCCTTGCCTTAAGCTTACAAACATTCTTCTTAGTTTCTAAGAATAATTAAAAAAAATACCCTCAGAAACAATTGATGTTCACAAGAAATTAAGAAATATTTGCAGTAATGTTTCATTTTATCATATTTTTTTCTTTACTGAAAAACCAATGAAGAATGGCAGTTTATATGTGAAATACTAGTTAGCCTTTATATGGATGACATTTTCCTAAAAGCCTAGAAATATTTCACATTTGCAGAAAAACACCCTGTTCCTGTGTTGGATCTGATTAAAATTCAAATCTATATTAACATCTCATTACTTTTTGAAAAAAGGGAATGCCATGCTTAATGGAAAATGCTCAGTGCCTGCCAGCTCTGCTTTTGCAGGTTCCCTAGCAAGGCCATACTGGGACCCAGGAGGGCTGGACCATAGCTACATCCTTGTTAAAACAGTCACCCAGTGTGAACGCTGGCCCTTAGTTTTTCCTTCCTTTTACCTCTCCCATCCCTAGATTGTTTCAGCTGCCAATCCCTTAATATTTTCTCTGAACTAAGGGAAAGGGAAGGGCAAAAATGACTTTGAAAGAATAACATTTCTTTTTATGGACTTAAATAGAACACTCAACACAAAACATCCTGTGTTTTCTTTTAATTGATGTCACACTGACTATAGGAATGAGTGAACTAAAAAGTAGACTTGATATTCAAATGGACATTGTTTCAGTTGTATACTGTTTGATTGAGGGAAATTTGTTCAACTATTTTAAATTGCAACCTTCTCTTTTACCCTAGACACTCCAGATCTCCTTATTCTCCCATTGTGCCTTTTCTTTTCACCATAGTATCTATCATCTTCTGACATGTGTTTATCATGTGTTTGGCTTATTCTCTGACTTTCCTGGCCCTAATGGGAGTCCATGAGAGCAAGTATCTTTGTCCATTTTGCTCACTATTGGATCCCCTGATCTAAATACAATGCCTGGCACAGAGTAGGCATTCAGTAAATATTTGCATCATGAATAAATGAGCTAGTTTCTTCCTTGGTGTTCTTTCTTATATAGTTATGGAGGAAATAACTGGTAAAAATATGGTAAAAAAACATTCTATAGATAATATGCTTATACCTAGTAGGTGTATTTGAAAGTATGGCTCTATTTGGAGTTTACATATCTTAGTCGGTGAAAAAGAGATAAAAGAGTTGGTTGAAAGAGAAACATCTCCCTGTTACTCTCTATTCTCTTGCTCTGCATTATTTTTCTTCAAACCCTGACTCCCATACAACCAACATAATACATATTTCTTTTTTTTCCTAATTATTTATTTATTTATTATTTCAGAGTATTATGGGGGTACAAAAGCTTTGGTTACATAAATTGCCTTTGCATCACCCAAAAAGCATGCCAATCTCCCAGACAACATGCATTGTTTCTATTAGATGGGGACTTACCCATCCCTTCCTCTCCCTCCCACCTGCCCAATACCCTATGAATGTTACTCCCATATGTGTACATCAGTACCAATTTAATGGTGCACATTAGTACCAATTTAATAGTGAGTACATGTGGTGTTTGTTTTTCCATTCTTGTGATACTTCACTTAGAAGAATGGGCTCCAGCTTGATCCAGGATAATATAATAGGTAGTTCATCATTTTTTTTTATGGTTGAGTAGTAGTCCATGGTATACATATACCACATTTTATTAATCTACTCATGTATTGATGGGCATTTGGGTTGTTTCCACATCTTTGCAATTGTGAATTGTGCTGCTATAAACATTAAAGTGCAGATGTACCCAAAATGATCTACAGATTCAATACAATCCCTATTAAGACACGAACATCATTTTTCACAGACCAAAAAAAAAATAATTCTATGCTTTTTACAGAAACATAGAAGATCCCTGTATAGCTAGAGCAACCTTAAGAAAAAAGAACAAATTGGGAGGCATCAATCTACCAGACTTCAAGCTATACTATGAGGCTATAGTAACCAAAACAGCATGATATTTGCACAAGAACAGAGACATAGACCAATGGAACAGGACTGAGAACCCAGATATAAAACCATCTTCATATAGCCATCTAATCTTTGACAAAGCAGATGAAAATATATACCGAGGAAAAGAATCCTATTCAATAAATGGGGCTGGGAAAATTGGATAGCCACATGTTGAAGACTGAAACAGGATTTGTACCTTTCACCTCTCACAAAAATCAACTCACAGTGGATAACAGACTTAAACCTAAGACATGAAACAGTAAGAATTCTAGAAGAAAATGTTGGAAAAACTCTTATAGAGGTTGGCCTAGGCAAAGAATTTATGAAGAAGACCCTAAAAGCAATCACAGCAACAATAAAAATAAATGGGAGCTGATTAAATTAAAAAGCTTCTGCACAGCCAAAGAAACTATCACTAGGGAGAACAGACAACCTACAGAATGGGAGAAAGTGTATATTTCTTTGCTTATTGTCTATCTCCCCCTGCTAGAATATAAATTTTGTAAGAACAGGATCTTGTGTGTTTTGTTCACTGCTTTAGGCTCATTGCTTAGACTAGTTTCTGACACACAGTAAGCACTCAACACATATTTGTTGAATAAGTGAATGTTTGTATTAATATGAATATATTTGTGCCTGACCTTGACTCCATATGGACCCTTGAGAAGAACTGTTCACTAAGACCTTGGTACTGTTGAGGTTGATGATGGGTGGAGAAATGAGAAAGGGAGGAAGATGAGTAATATTTTAAAATTTTTGTTCACAGTGAAAAATATACCCCACTCATTTTATATTTATGCTATGGTATGAGCCTAATTGGATCCTGGAACATCACTTATTTTCAGAATAAACTGAAATAATGTCTTAATTTCTTGATGTCCCATTTTCATTATCTGTAAAATTAAAACAGTGTTACCTAACCCAGCAGTATAGTGGGAGAATAGGGAGGGATTGACACATTGTAGTTGGTCCGTAAATGTTGCTACAATCATCAACAACATCATCATCCAAGGGTTGGGAAACCACAGCTTACAGGCCAAATCCAACCTGTGGTCTGTTTTTATAAAGTTTTGTTGAACATAGCCCGTTCATTCTTTTGTATTGTCTGTGGTTGCTTTCACACTGCAATAACAGAATTGGGTAGTTATAAGAAGCTGTATGGCTTGCAAAGCCTAAAATATTTACCCCCCGGTTCTTTACAGAGACAGTTTGTGAACCTTCATCTAGAATGTGATCTATCAGCAATATAACTAAACCCATGGTCCAACAAAGTGTGGTCCATGAACCAGTTTGATCCACAAATTGCTTGGTACTGGTTCATGACAAGGTAAGTACAGAACTAAGTATTTAGACACTTCTATAAAAATTTGATATGCTGTTGACATCTAAGTGAATGATTTTGGGTTTATATTAAAGTGTTTCATGACAGATTGGAAATAAAAATAAAACCTGTCCTTTCCCACTGGAATAGAATCTGGTGTTTTGTAATGGGATTCTGTTGTATTGGTAACTTAGACATATTCATGCGGTTTCAGATGGAAACATCTGGGGGCCCATCAGGTGGGAGTGACAAGCATGTCCTACGATTGCAAGTGACCTGGGAAGGTTGATGAGCAAGCGCATTAATAACGTCATGCAAATGGATTTTATATGCAGATGGATGGGCCAGCCACAGTTCACTTATCAGCTAATACAGTTGTAATGTGTTGCTTCATATCTGAGAGAAGGCAGCCGCCTTAGGATATTAAGTGGGTCTCACGCACATGCATAAATGAATTCCCTTTTGAGGTAAATGTATTTTAAGTTGATAAGTCATCTTCTCTGAATAGTAAACCAACAACTTTCCTGGAAATCTAACAAAACAACAGTTCTATGACCAGCCTTATGTTTTGTTGCATGTGTGTGTAAAAAAAAAAAAAATGCAGATTGACTTTTTCCTTTTCTGTTTTAGAATCAGTTCCAAACAGTAAAGCCTGCCAGAAAAAACAGACAAACTCTCAGGAACAACAATGTCCATTATGTGTGGGGTAGAAGCTGCCAGACTGATTACTGGCCAGACATTAACCCCTTTGGTGTCTTATGAGGGAAATGCCAAGTTTGAATCCAGGCATTTCCAGGGTTTTACAGTCACTTATGGTGTGAGACCAGGTGATTTATAACGACTTGTGCAAAAAAGGACTATTTGGAGAAGGAAGTGCAAGTTCAAGGCCACCTCTCCCTACTTCCTGAATTCTGCCGTGACTCATTCTGGCAAGTGAACACAGACTCGATCACCTTTGCTTTTCCCTTTGAGGGCCTGACTGGTCGTGGGTGAAAAGTACCCTGCTCTTGCCACCTGCCCCCCCCCCCCACCTTGTGTTTCCGCCTCAATGGCAGAAAGAGATGGCAAATTTGGCACTCGCTGAGGAAAACTTTTGTGTTCCCTGAGGCCCCCACTTACAGTAAAGCTGCTAGAAGGAAGAACCTCTGCAAACTCTTTTGTGATCAGTTTCTTCCCCTCTCATATACCCTCTGTAAGTCGACAGATTGTCTTGCATTTTGAGAGCTCCTCTAAGCAGAGAGCAATGTAATTTATGGTGGGAGGGTGATAGTGTATGTACATGTACTGTCATGTGTATGTATATACAGTGTGTGCCTATGTACTGTATATATATGTGTGTTCTTTTACTGTTCTCTTCAATATATATTTATTGATAGTCTACTGTGGGAGGGGCTGAGGATACCAAGTACATGATAATTAACTATTAATATAATAATAGCTATCATTTATCAAGAAGTATTGCATGTCAGCAATGTGTTAAACGTTTTACATATGCATACTTTAATTCACTTAATCCTTTAAGAAAACTTTGTGAAAATAGCCCCATTTTATATGTTAATAAACTGAGTCCCAGAAAACTCAAGGGCATGCAGCTAGTTAATGTCACAGCTAGAATTCATGCCCAGAGCTGTCTGATGCAAAACCCATTTCCTTACTCATTTTGTTAAATTGTCTTTCAAAGGTAAGTAAACAAATAAAAAGGCATTTACCTACTTTCTTGGAATTCATGTTCTGTTTGGCAAGAAAGGCATATGATGTGGAATGAAAAAAGCTGTAAAACAGCTATGTACAAAATACCACGATTAGCTCATTCTGTTGGAGGGTGGGAGAGGGTAGAGGAGGCCTAGAGAAAGTAGTACTTGACTATGTCCCTGGGCGATGGGACATGCACTCAGCAAAGAGAGAGAAGGGGAGGGGTGAAAGGGAGAAAGAAAGAGAGAAAGAGAAGGAGGGAGGGAGAGATCTTTTAGCTGGGCGTGCCTGTGTTGTGTAGGAAGAGACCTGGGGTTGTTCAGACGCAAAGAGACATCTGGCTCACAGAATAATCATACAAAATGGAGGAAGCAGTCAATGGGAAACTCTTTTTTTTTTGAGACAGAGTCTCACTCTGTTGCCTGGGCTGGTGTGCCATGGCGTTGTCCTAGCTCACAGCAACCTCAAACTCCTGGGCTCAAGCCATCCTCCTGCCTCAGCCTCCCGAGTATTTGTGACTACAGGCATGCGCCACCATGCCCGGCTAATTTTTTCTATATATTTTTAGTTCTCCGATTAATTTCTTTCTATTTTTAGTAGAGATGGGGGTTTTGCTCTTGCTCAGGCTGGTTTCGAACTCCTGAGCTCAAACAATCAGCCCGCCTCGGCCTCCCAGAGTGCTAGGATTACAGGCGTGAGCCACCGCGCCAGACTTGGAAACTCTTGAAGGTTGTTTCTCCACTTACCATGTCCATATCTTTTCCCTCTCTGTTCTCCTTTGGTCATTGCCACGCCTTACTAAAAGGGGACACGCGGAGAAAGTGGGCTCAGCCTGGGTAAATTGAAGGTGATGATGACTTCTGGGGAAGTCACAGAAAAGAGAGGCAAAGGCAACCCTGATCCTCTGCTCATTGCAATGGTGGGACCCTTACGGCATAACTGTTTCAGGAATGAAGGGGTCTATTCTCTCTGGAAATGAACATTCAAATTTTGGCTGTGGTTTTACACTGCATGGAGGGAAAAAGGAATTGCCCTATTTGGTTTTCTTCAATTGTTTACTTTACCCTGAAGGCCATGGCTATCTAGTTCTTTCCTCAGAAATAGGTGGACAGATAATGAAAGAAAAGTAGCATCTACGGAGACCCCTATGTGAAGATGACAGTGATGAAGAGAACGCTCCATCTGAACGCTAGTAAATAAAGTGACCGTATATTCAGTTAAGGGAGCTCTTTCCCCAGCCAGGAGAACAATCTGGTGCAAAGGAAAGGAGGACAATGACGTTATTGCCAGGCTACTGCTAAGCCTTTGGCTTTTCTGTTCGGGACAAATGAAAAGCAGTGAACATAGATGCGACCTTCATTATTGGCAACCCTATAGCACAATTCTTTGGGGTTTCACTTTGAGAAACGGAGACCTACTTTTCAAAATTTAGGAGTAAGGATTTCAGACCGGAATGATTACTGAACTATTCATTTGCAGTAATTCTGGGTTTTGTGCGTATTTTAAAAAGGAATACTGGGCTTTCCTATATTCATTACAAAGTCCTCCCAGGCTTCAACTCTTCTTGTAAAATGCCTCTTCTCTAGTCATTTTAAGTGTATCCTGTGACTCAATATGATTATGGGATATTTATGTGCATCCTTATCTATTGTATCAAAAGATCAGGGGAAAAATGCCCATTATTAAAGCCCCAAAGTGATTGGATTGGCACGAGGAACAGGGATGGGGCTGGCTTGGAAGACAGGATCTGACATTGAGATTTCATGAAATCCAGAACAATAGGACAGCTGCTCTTCCATAAACAGATTATTATTATTATTTCTACCTAGACAGCTTGATAGCAGCCATTATCTTCTTTCTGGGTGTCTTATCAAGTTCCGGCTGTGTGCAGCATGGGTGATAAGGAATGAGAAATGTCACCCATGGGATTGCCAAGGATTATTTCTATGCACTGCTGTTCAGCAACAGCCAATCCCTCAGAACTGAGAAGGGGTCCTATTGTTCCCGCTGGGCAGCTGCAATTCTAACTACACCAAGAGAGCAGGAAAAGGATGTAGTCACCATTGTGTGCAAGATTGAAATTTCATTACTGTCAGCTAAAGTTCAAGCAGTCTTGATTTTGAAAAGCAGAATCATCACGGAATATCTTTGGAGATAAGGAAAGGAAAGAAGAATGAAATGAGTTCAGAGCTTTTCAGAAGTATGAGGGCGTGTGAAAAAAGAAAAGTGTAGGACTTTCAAACACCAGAACTTAAAATGCCAGGCATAGAGGCCTCAGAAGAATTGAGCAGCATCACATAACCATGACTTGGGATCCAATGCTTGATGTAAAGACTCCATCTCACATTAGTCATCTGAAAATCATTGATTTACTGGATTTCTGTTTAATTTTCTGTTTCATGCTAAGTTTGTGAATGAAAATAATCTGTTGATATTGAACATTTTCCCCTTCCCTTCAATGAAAAATATAAATATTTTATTATGGACGTAGATGTGCCAGCTCTACGTATTTCAGAAGAAAAATACAATTGCTTTGTATTTTTGTGCTAGCAACCTTTTATCTTCCTAGAGAAAAGACTGCGTTAGGAAAAAATGAAAACTCAGGTGTATGACTAACACCTACTGTATTCACAGAGAATTCCCCCCAAAGTGTTCTGAGTGCTTTTGTCTTCTTTATACACAGTTTTAAGGTCGTGCTGATATTATAATGTAAGCTGCTTGGAAGTGAGCCAAATCTAATTTTTCCAACATTTGAAGTCACTATTCTGAAATTGGAATTTCAAATGAATCAAATACTTTGCTCTTAAAGCAACGGTTTCAGAAATGAGATCCTAGTCATGGAATTGTTAAGATGGGGAGTGGGAGGAGGTTGGGAAGGCAAAGAGCAAAGAGAGGGCAGAGAGGGAGAAAAGGACGTGGGAAAAGAGAAAGGGGCTGTGTGAGCTCCAGGGGGCAAGGACCTGCTGTCTCTGCTTCTACAACACAGCACAAGGGGTGAGCGCTCAGGAGGTATTTGTTAAATGAATTCGTGAGAGGTGTGTAGAACTGGTTTGGGTGTTAAGATATCCAAAGGAACATTTCCCTAACTAAACAGATTATTTTACTTTTTCAGCCCTTAAGCATTTATTAGGAAGCCTAGAAATTCTTCAATTTTAATGCACATATGAATTATCTGGGGATCTTGTTAAAAATCCAGATTCTGATTTAGTGGGATAGGGTCTGAGATTCTGCATTTCTGTCAGACTCCCAGGGGATACGATACTGATGCTACTGGTTCATGGAATACTCTCGGAGTAGCAATGTGCTAGCGCAACCCACGGGGGCTGGGCTGGAAGTCATGGACTCTGAGCTCTAGTCTCTGACGTTAATCATGTATACGTCTAAGCCGGGTGGTCAGCTTTCCTAGCCTCAGTCTCCCCATATAGCTAATGAATATATGGGGATACTGAATCTACACATGTTCTCAAGTTCTTAGAGCCTTAATATTTTAAAATTAAAGAAGAAAAGAAAGACCTAGAGAATGCCCAGTTTAACTCTGTCTTTTGAAATCCCAGGGAGGCACAATCACTCCCTTCCAGGTTGTACAGGTTATTTGGCATAACCAAATTATGCTTCAGCTGATTCTCTGATTTCTAGCATAGTAATTTTTTCCACTATCTTTTCTTTTATCATTATTATTATCTTTGTGGAATACCTACAATTTGCCTGATGCAATGCTAAGTACTGGGAATACGAAGATGAGTAAATTATTATCATTTATTATGAAATCCCTTGCTTGCTTAACATGCTGTATGACGTAAGATGATAACCAACTAAGCCATGCAAATGTATAATATGTGTATAGATATGCTAGGCTTCCTTCTTATGATATAACATGATAATAACTAAAGTAAAATGCTTGCAGAGGTGATCTCAATTCTCCAACTCTTCCCATATCCATATATTCCTTTATCATATTGGAAGGTGGAGTTTCTTTCCTCAGCCCTTTACTCTGGTCTAGTTTTGTGACTTGCTTTGGCCACTAGAATGCAATGGGAAGAATAACATAGTGGCTCTAAGCCCGGGACTCAAGAAGCCTTGCCCACTTTTGTTTCCTCTCTTAGACTCCTTCTGCTGCCATAAGAACAACCCTGGAATAGCCTCCTGAAGGATGAAAGATCACAAGAAGTGACCAGTTGTCCCAGGCGAGGCCAATCCAGACCAGCCTACAGCTAGCCATCCCCGAATATGTGTGAAGTCCAACCAAAAGCCACAAAGTTGCTAACCGAATCCACAGCGGACCACAGATGCACAAGTGAGCTCAGCTGAGACCAGAACTGCCCAGCTGAACCACAGACTTGTGATCAGTAATAACTGCTTATTAGAGCCACTTAATTTCGGGGTTCTTTGTTATGCAGCATAGCTCGGTATCATGGCCTTCTGGACACAAAGCTTGAATCAAATAAATGGTTCTAGTTTGGACTTTCCCTGGAAGATAGTAGATGAGATATTATGGAAATGGCATAGGCTTTGCTGCCTCTTCCATATTTTTGATCTGTTTCTCACTTATAAAAGAGGAGGATTAACTTATATTATTTTTATTTTATGGATAAAAGAAAGATGTGTACAATAAAGGGGGGAAATGCTAAGTTTAGAGAATAAAGCTCAAGGTAACGTACATGCATATTCCTTTTCTAAAGAAGCATAAAAGACAAGAGCCAAGATCTGAGATCACAAAGGAAAATGAACATTCAAGTCCTGGTTTTGTCATATGTGTATGTTCTCTTGAACTTCAGTCTTATTCTTGGTAAATAGATATAACTATGACTGCCTGCATTCCTTCACAGATGGTATGAGAATGAACAGATGTAGTAAATATAAAAATATTCTGTAAAATCTTAAGTGGTATACAAATATTACTTCTTTTGAACATTGGACTATATTTTATTTTTATATGATAGCATGTAGTATTTATCTAGAAATCATAACTCCCTTTATAAGTGTAGTAATAGCTACTATATATACATTTAACAGTTTTCAAATTGCTTTTATATAAATTATCTCATTTTTATTCTTCAGTATTCCTGGAAAAATATATTTTTATTTTCTCATTTCACAATCATAGAACTCTTGCTGTCTTTTACATGGTGGAATTTATAAAGCTGAGATCATGGACAGGTTTTGCAAAGATAGGAGCTCTATTGTGTTGGAGGTTTTTTTTTTTTTAAGAGTCAAATTTAGTGAATAAAGCAGATCTTTACCTTTTAGTATCTAGTACAAGCCCAAGCTAGCGTTACAATTTTTTAATTTATTCCAATTCTTTTTATAACAACTATTGTCTATGAAGTATATTCTTTTTCTCCCCAAGACAGTTTTAAAAGGAGAAAAAAATAATGGTTACTCTGAAATTGCATCTTGGCCTGTTATTTATATTCTTAAGCAATCAGATTGTCTATTTGATGATGTTAATGGACTAAACATATAATTAAGTTATTGTCATCAGAGGCTTGAGCCAAGAATTTTTATTTATGAATATGCAATTGCCTTGGCTGATGACGTAGAAATTAGGAACAGGCAGTTTTTATCTGAAATATGTACAGTGGCCTAAATGTCTGGTGAATATTGCCTGGCCCCTGACCAATGATTTCAGCTTCACTCCATGGTTAAAACGAGTCTTGCAATCAAAGCATTTCCTTTTTTGTACTTAATTTTAAGTGCTGTACTTTTTTAAAGCATATCTTGTTTCTTTTAACTGTCCCAGTTGTATCACATTTTGATAGTGTGAGAGACATTTGCTGTTGTGACAATATTATAATAGCTGCTATTATTGAGCGCTTACTATATGAGAGCCAGCATTCTAAGTGTTTTACTTGATTTAACTCCTTTCATTTTCACAAGAGCCCATTGAGACAAGATCTATTATCATCCCAACTTAATAGACAAGGAAACTGAGGCACAGAAAGATCAAATAAATTTCCCAAAGACATACAACTAGTAAATGCTAGAGTTAGATATTTAGCTCAGGCCATTTGAATAGAAAATTTCTATACTATACAACATTTATACGTTATAGTGTATTTCCTGTACTATCAATCTTTCTTTAAGTCAGATACCAAGGAAATTATATGTATCAATCAACCATAGCAGTGGTACATTATTGAAAGTTATGTTTTCACAAGTAGTCCAGGTATTGTGAATGCCCCTGAAGAAATTTTCCAGTAATCAATGTCCAGGAAGCTATTTCCTTATGGACTAGACATGTTGAAGGGTATAAAAGAAATAGAAGAAATATTCCCTTTTAACACATCTGGAGATTTACTACAGTAGATGATTTTTTAGGAGGTTGAGAGGATAGAGTTGGCTCTATACAATCTTAAGGTGATAATGGAGAATCAATTGATAGTAGCTCTTGCAGTTTATTTTAAGACATTGTCACCAGATTTTAGCTGAATTTGTCCATTTTGTGCTGCTATAACAGAATATTTGAGATCAGGTAATTTATAAGGAACAGAAATGTATTTGTTATAGTTCTGAGGGCTGGGAAGTCCAAGATCAAGGCATTGGTAGGTTTGGTGTCAGGTGAGAGCCCAGTCTTCACTTTCAAGATGGCACCTTGAATGTTGCATCCTGTGTATGTATGTGTGTGTGTGTGTGTGTGTGTGTGTGTGTGTGTGTGTGTGCGTATAGAGGGAGGAATGCTGTTTCTTGACAGAAGTGTAGAAGGGAGAAAACTCTCTACCCAAAGCCATTTTTATTGCAGGATGACCTAAACAACCCCCATTAGGCTCTACCTCCCAACACTGTTGCATTGGGGATTAAGTTTCCAATGCATGAGTTTTAGGGGAGACAAACATTCAATCCTAGCAGTCTACCTCCCCTTGAGACATGGGTGTACTTGTCTGTAACCACAATTTCTCAACTTGATAAAGCTCTAGGCCACTTCACTTATCTCACAGAACTCACAGCCCTGTTGTCCACATATCATGGCAGGTAAGTGGTCTCTGTTTGTTTCCACATCAACTAACATATAGAAACCAACCCCTTCACAGATTTCCTCAATAACTGCAATCTACATTGGTTATTAATTGAATTGTGCACCACAAAAACTCATATGGTGAGGTCCTAACTTTCAGTGCCTAAGAATATAACCTTCTTTGGAAATAAAGTTGTTTCAAATGTAAGTAGTTAAGATGAGGTCATACTGGGATAGTATAGGCTTCTAATCCAGTATGACTATTGTCTTTTCATAAAAAGTGGAAATTTGGACACAGGAACAGACTCAGGGAAAATGCCATGTGAAGATAAATGCAGAGATCAGAGTGACACTTTTACACACCAAGGAATACCAAAGATTGCCAGGAATCCACCAGAAGCTAGAAGAAAGGCATGAAACTGATTCTTCCCTCACCACCTTCAGAAGGAACCAACCTTGCCAGCACCTCGGTCTTGAACTTCTAGCCTATAGAACTGTGGAAATACTTTTTCATTGTCTAAGCCACTTTGTGGCACTTTGTTATGGCAGTCCTAACAAGTGAATACAATGTCAAACATTTCCTGACTTGGGTAGATTTTACTGAAGATATTTGGGGGGATGCATGTCATAGGAAGGAACCATATCACACATCCCACAACATTCCCCCAATTAAATTGCCCCGCCTCTCACCTCTTCCTTCACTCTCTTTCCTTCTCCTCCTCCACCCTCTTCTCCCCAAATACCCAGATTCAAATTTGTATCACTGTTTTTTATTTTTCAGAGTAGCTTTTCCCTTCCTTTGAAGTTGCAGCAGCAACCGACATTCAGGGGCTGAAGCTCAGCTTCTCTTCCAGCCATTAATCAAACAACACATCTGACACAAACGTTCTGTTCACTTAGTGCTGAATGTTATGGTAAAAAGATTTCCTAGACGGCTTGGCTCTGCTATTTCCTAGCTGCATGAACTCTAGGAAATTGCTTCACTTCTTAAAAATGGGCATAAGAATACTAATACTAATACTCTGTATTATCTGTCTTCAATTCAGTATTCCCCAAACAGGCTCCGAGACAGACATTTGTGTACAGATGGTTCACCAGGGAGGATTCTTGGACATAGCACTGTGAGGGGGTGAGAGGAGCAGGATGGGGCAGAGTAGAAGTTGGGCTGTGATGCAGGTGCAATAGAGGCCTCAGCCCACCCACCGGAAGCTGAGGAGCTGGATGGTCCTTCAGAGAGCAGTCCTCCTTAAGTAAAGGGGGCTGAGCCTTGTCCCCTCTCACCCAGAACAACTAGTCATTGGAAGTGTGCTACCCCCAGGGAGGCAATTTCCATCGGCTGAAAGTAATTTCTGGAGAGCAACTTAGCTCGGAGTGGTTGTTCACCAAACACTGTCCTGGGTAGCTGGGGGAATGAGGGTCTTGACTCTGTAGCCAGTTTTCAAGTGACATATCACAGAATGTACTACAGGGTTATTGTGAACATGAAATAAGTTAATACACAAAAGATGCTTAGCACAGTACCTGGAGTATGGTAAGTGTTGCATAGATGAGAGCTGTCACCATACTCAAGATTCATGTTAGCAATCCTTAGGTTTGTGTAGTTACACACAGTTTAGGAAAGAAGTTCACATGGATTTTGATCTTTATAAAGACCTTGTAGATGAGTGAAGTAGGTATTTAATCTACAATGCTTAAATGAGGAAATTTTGGCTCAGAGCAATTAAATGACTTGTCCAATGTCACCCAGTTAGTAGGGGCAAATTCCTCCCTTGTTCTTAATTTCTCCTCTCCATTTGCCCCACAGATAATTTTTGAAGCCTCAAGTACCCATGTGAAGGCTTAGCCTCACCAACCCTAATTTTAGGATGGACCATTTAAGGATCTACGGGTGCTCTAGTCCAACAGCAGGATGCAGCATCACCCCGGGCCATACTGAAGTTGTCAAGATGGCCAGTGCGGCTGAAGGCATTTCACCAGGCAGTGTTGGCCGGCTGACTGTAAGAGCCCTTGTTAAGCAGCCTTTACCTTAGTGGACTTTGTGTGTTGTTATGTCTGTCTGGCCTTCTACTTTGAAGACTCGATGTTATATTGTCTGAGAGCAAAGTAGATTTTCAAAGGAAGAGCACACTAAGTAAACACAGAAAAGACTGATGTTTAAGCCAGAATTGATTGTACTTTTATTATTATTATTTTTAATGGCTTTTATTTTTTAAATAGTCTTTGATTTGTTAAAAAAAAAAAAAAAAAGAAAAATAAAGCCAGCACAGGGAGTTCCCACAGCTTCCCCTATTATTAACATCTTACATTAGTGTGGCATATTTGTTACGATCAATGAAACAATATTGATACATTATCATTAATTAAAGCCCACATTTTATTCAGAGAATCCTACTTTATTAAGTTAACAAAATACTTGAAGCCCCAGAGTCTTTCTAGAGGCAAACTAATGAGACATTTCCTTGGTGAGCATAAATCTGAGCAAAGAGAGTTCATAGGATTTAAGAAATATAACTCAACTAAGATAACTGGTTTATTTTTTTTTCTCTGCTATAGATGTATCAGCCAAGCCTGCCCTAATGTTTTTGTCTGGTGACCGGTCTTCTCTTCCCTGATTAGAGTTGCACATGCACTGTTAGTTTTTGTCTCTGAGACTTTTATTTTTCTGTGTTCCATGGTTGACCAAGTACCCTTTTAAGATCATCACATTAATAACTCTAATGAGTTTACAGGGAAGGCCTCCTCTAGTCAGATGGCCACTCTGTCTCCTTAGAGAGATTTTGCATATCTCTGTGCTGATTTCATAGCTTGACTCTCCAAGGGCAATACTTTGCCCCCTATTTAGACAGGCAACAGAGTAAGCTAAGTATTTAGAGCCCGGGCTCTGATATTATGTTGCCTGGGCTTACATCTCAGTTTGCCTTTTGCTAACCGTGTGACCTAAGACAAGATGCTTTAACTTGATGTGCCTCAGCCTCTTTATCTACATACGGGGGTGGTAGTAGTGCAGACTTGATAGGGTTAAGGATTTAAGGAAGTAAGTCATATAAGGCACTTGGAAGAGTAGCTGGCAAAAAATTAAATCGTTATTATTATTACTTACAAGCTAATAATCAGAATGAACATTTATTGTTTATACATTCTAGACATTGTTATAAACCTTTTACCTGAATATCATTTAAACTTTCCAAAACTCAAACAAACTTTGAGTTTGTTTTACAGGGAAATGGAGACAGAGAGGTTAGAAACCACAGCAAAGAGGTAGAGCAGGTGACCTGGGACAGTGAAGCCTGTTGCCTCCATGTGTCACCCGCAAGGTCCAATCCTGCGAGGAAGCTTCAACATTGCTCCCTGAGTGGGAGTTCTTTCCTTAGTAGCACGGTCCTCCAACCGGGGCCCTGCAATGCTTTTTCTAATCCCACAAAGAGAAACTAGAACTTTTTATGTCACCGGGAGGCTGGAGCTCTGCTACCTACAGATCTATTTTTCTGTTCCTCTAGGCTGCCTGTCTCACTATCTGAGCACTCCTGTGTCCTGGATTCCCCCCTAACCGAGGCTTCCTCAAGCTGCTGGGGCCCTTCTGATTCCGCATTCAAGTGCCCCGATGGCAACTGCTGCGTAAGCCTCCGTCTGTTCCCTGCTGCTGCCCCTCAGGGTGCCCTACTCTGCCTGCCCAGCTGGACTTTCTTCACACACAGGCCATTAGGGCGCCCTCTCTTCAACCTCAGTGCCTACCGCACTCCAAGGCTGGAGGGAGGGGGATGTTTCACAGGTCTTGGTTTCTTTTAGGTTGCCTGTTGGGTAGTTCTTAACCAGGGAAAGTCCATATAAGCTGTGGAATACAACTATAAAAATCTTAACTGGAACGGAGCCTGTGTCTCCTGACTGCATTCTTCATTGCAGGTGAAGATGAAGGGCCGTGGCTGGCGCTAATTGTTTAGCTGTTGACCACCTTGATGGAGGTAGGGCCTGGAGTCAGAGGCCTGAGGCTCCAGCAAAGTGCATCTGCCCAACTTAGGAAATGATGCTGGGAGCCAAAGAACTAAGCCTAGGTCCCCTTAAACAGGGAAGGCCTAAATCCCAGTAGTAGTTTACGAGACTGCAAGGTCAGAGAAGCAAGAGGTAGGGATGAAGATTAAATTGCATGAGGAGAACTCTGAGTTCTCTAAGACAATTCAGAGGGCAATCAGGTCAAGAATGACAAGGAGTGCAGACAACTCTCAGTTACTGTGGTTCTTTGTTACTACATCTCTCAGCTGTGTGTACATGGGTAGGGGTCCAGCAAGCTTAAAGGTCCTAGGGCCATGGGACAGACTCACGTGCTTTCTCTTTTACCACCCTCCTATCAGCTCCTCATCTTAAGTCTTAAAAGTAGAAAAGTCTGGTGTTTTGCTATAGAAAATATTCTACTAGGCCTTCCCAATCTGTTAAATATTGCTGGGTCCTGTTGTTGAAGATAGAAGATGGAATTTTCTTCTTGTGATAGATGAACATATGTTGTGAGGTTCTGATAATGTCACAATGTGTCTATTGCTCTTGGACAGCTTTGGACGATGTGTCATTCTGTATTGCTGTCCCAGGTTCTTTCTGTATTCAAAGTGCTGAATTGTTTCATGACTATGTACTTTGTATATACTGTGCCCTCTGTGGGTTGTACCCTTCTCTTTCTTTAAGACACAGTTAAAGTATTCCCTGGCTTTGTGCTTCCTTGTGTTGTACTATAGTTCTATGGTGCTAATAATACCTGATATTTATTGAATGCTAATTATGCATCAGGTGCAATCAATTTATGAGCTAAATGTTAGTATTTCCATATAACAGATGAGAAAACTGAGTCTTTAGGTAAGTTACTAATTCTCCCAAGGTAATTTATGCAAACAAAATTCAAACCCAGATGTCTGACTTCAGAACCCAAGTTTTAACCACTATGAATCCATCATGCGTCTATCCTGCACATATTTAGTGAGAGCATCCTGTACATAGAAGAAGCCACTCTCGGCCCTAGGGATGCAACAGTCAACAAAATATACAACCTCTGCCTTCGTGGAGTGTACATTCTATTGGGGGAGGTTGACAATAAACAAGTGTATACATATTTAACATAATTCCGGGAAGTTATAACTGCAGTGAAGAAAAAGCAGAAGGAGAAGATTGAGGGAGTCAGAGAATTGTCATTTTAAATAGGAGAGTGATGGAAAAGTGCTCTGAGGAGGGGACATATGGGCAGAGACTGACTAAGTGACATTATTTTCTGTACCACACATATACAAAAATCGATCTCTTTTTGAAGGCAGGGATTAGTTTTATTTACATCTCCCCAACATATTTTTGGATTTACAGTACCCAAAAGATGATTGTGTGATGAAAAGAGGAATGTGAGCATCAAACCATGAGCTAGAAAGTCACATCTGAAGTGGCAAGTGATGAATGAGAGCTTTGCCTAAGGGTTTAATTCGAAGAGGCTTCCGTGAAGAGGTTTCCTCTTGTTTCCTTGCATTTCAAGGCCTAAGGACTTCCTGGCCAAGAAATACACTGTCTTCTCTGCAGTGTTTTTCATGGCCTGCATTTTCACTGGCTAAATACATTTCAGCACACAATCCACAGCAGGGAGCCTCAGTCTGCTTTCTTTTCCTCTAGGAACTTTACAAACAGGAATGATTGCATCTGTCTACTGAATATTCCCATAACTACCTATAGCCCCAAAGATCTCAAAAGCCAAAATGATCCAAAGGGGATTGAATTCTGAAACTCTATTTAAATCAGGCACAGCTCGATGATTTCACCACCTCACACCAACTTCTAAAAAGAATTTGCTTTTGTTCGTGAATGCCAAAAAAGAGGGAAGCAACGGAGGCTCCTGCAGTTTATTGGTGACTGAAAGGAAAAAGGGGGCTTGAATATTCATTCAGTTTTTCGTTTATATTGTTTTTCTTCTAGGTATACCACATATAAATAACCAAGTCTCTGGCCAAACCAATTAGAACACTAAAGGCTAACTGAGCAAATATAGACAGTTTCAGAAAAGTAGATCAAAATTGAATGGACTTAATGAAATGACTGTAGGAAAAAAATAAAAGAATATTATTTGCAATTTTTATTTAATTAAGCTATTTTGCATTTAAATATTAATGCGTGAACTTCGTGCTGTGTCTCGGTCATCTAACAGGGCCGCAAATGAATTGGAGAGAGATCCCAGGGACAGATGGCAGGGACGGGGGTGGGGGTGGAGGAGTGACACTGGATACTCGGTCTGGCCAGATGTGTTCAACTTTGATGTGGCAACACCCAGGTCAGAGATTGGTCAATGTTTAGTGCACTTCTAAATAGCCTGGCCAGTCTCGAAGTATAATATTTTCCCTTCCTTTTTCTCTTCCCTGACATCTTTGCTTTACTACCCATGTACTGAAACGCTGAAACACACCCAGTCACATGCCAGATGGGGCTGTCTCGGGCTCTAAAATTACCCAAACTGCCATTGATTAAACCCGTCACTCGGAGCCCATCCAGAAGTCCAACTCACAGAGTTAGAAATAAGTACATGATTCTCTTTATAGACTGACATGTAAATTATGGATTTGCCTTTTAATAAAAGACATGTTAATATTTTATTTTGTAGTCTGGCAAGTTATAATAACTTCAGGATGGGAAGTAAGAGCCACTCTCCACTCCTGAAGCCGTGACAGACACTGTTAATCAACTTCCGCACTCCCTTCCATTGGTCCTGGTCTCGGCCTCAGAATACTTTACAACATGGTGCTCCAGGCAACTACCAGCTGGTCAGAGTAGCCTCGGAATTGAAACTTCCTTGCCATCTTTTTTTTATTATTTTTTGACATAAGATTTTGCTCTGTTGCCTGGGGCTAGGGTACAGTGGCATCATCATGGCTCACTGCAACCTCAAACTCTTGGGCTCAAGCAATCTTCCTGGTTCAGCTTCCCAAGGAGCTGGGGCTACAGGTACATGCCACCACGCCCAGCTAATTTTTCTATTTTTTGTAGAGATGAAGTCTCACATTTGCTTAGGCTCCTCCTTGCCATCTTTGTACTACATGACACTGTCACTCTGTTTTAACTCACTCCATATGTAACAGCGAATACCCTGACACCTTATTTTATGCACAGAATATACCTTAACAATAATGTATTCTAAATTATTGAAAATATTATGCTTACACAGTTATCTTTGCTTTGGTAAACTATTATTAAAATGCACAATTTTTTCACCAGAAACCTATGTATTAGAATAGATATCAGCAAAAACTCTTCAATGTCAAGGGCTACCATTTTATTGATTTCAGAAATGCTAACTAATCAGCTTTGGAATTTGGCAAGGGCATGGGGTAGCTCTAAGACACAAAAATGGTTAAACAAAAATTAGGAGAATGTGCAGAGAAAGGCATGAGGGATGAAATAAGGTCATTGTTTCCTCCCTCTAGAGTCTCCCCCTCGTACACATAAATAAAACAGGTATATCTAGTATTTATGACCATGAAACATGCCTTTGTGTATGGGGACACTCTTCATTCACCAGTTTTATTTGTGTCAAATTATGTTTTGAGGTTTCACTAAACAAGGCAGAATGAAAAAGTTGAAATGAATTTTCGAATCAATACCTTCTGTGTGACTCTTGGTGCTGCCATTGGTGCCTGTCTGTAGAAATCTAGGAAAATAATTGACCATTTCAGAGTCTTGGTTTCCTCAGGAAAATGCTTGATGTAGTAATAATACTTACCTTTTAATGCTTTTGTGGAGATTAAATAAGTGAACTTCTCTGACAACAATTTAAATCTGTAAACCACTGACAAATATGGACTATTTTTGATAAATGATATGTGGAATAGTTATAAAAATATTAAACACTCAGTATTGATTGCAATGCATCCATATTGTTATGAACATTCATTTTAAATTTTGAATTAAAGTTTTATAATACAGAACATTCTATATTTTTTGTTTCTTATAGAGGCAATATCCTTGAACTTAGGTAATGCTTTATAATATTTCTATTTCTTTTAATTTTTCTGGGTATTGACTACCTTATATGCTAATCAATGTAGAGTCAGCAGCAACTTCTACTGGACTTTTCCCCACAGATATGAGAAGGACAGTGGTCACTATTGGTTGGCCTATGTGTGGGACAGCTATAGGTGACATTCTGTGAACTTCAGGAAAGTAAGCAGTGCCTTATCTCCTTGTTTGTCTACAATTAAATTTGGATTTTGACTCAGTGCTTTTGTGGTTCAGCAAGAGCCAGATAAACTACAATCTGTTTATTTAATATTTAGTCCAGGCTAGTGGGCTGAATTGACTAAATACTCAAGGTCCTCCCACAGAAAAACTGGGTCCCTGGCTAAATTCTTTCTCAGTTCTTTTTTCTTTAGAACAGTTAACACAGCTGACTTTCACTGTTTGTACTAATGAAAGCAAAGCTCAGGTGCAGATTATTCAAAGTGAATGTACTCAGTCGTAAGAAGCTACTTTAAGCTCCATGGCATTAGAATTAAGAAAGAGCTTTCTCAGCCTTTTAAAAGGGTCCTCACCAAAATATTCTTTCCCTGAGAATTAAGAAGAGACTGCCCTCTTGAATCCCCACCCCTGTCTTCATCATTTTGCTGATGGATCTTGACTCTACTCATATTTATCAGCGTGAATTTTGCGGTCTGCCAATTAACATCTCGCCTGTACTTCTTAACCACACCGGGCCATTATATGACTGGCTAGACTCTGTGCTCCCTGGGAGAGACCCCTGAGGCTTCTTGTGGTTGCATTCTGCCATGTTCCAGTGTGTGGCCAGAGGATCAGAGTTCAGGTGGATTATGCTGGTCTCAGAAGATAAGGGAGCATTTCCAGTCTTTGTCTTCCTCTGTGGATTTCTCCTGAAAGTAAACCTTGGGTGACTAGGACTAGCCAATGTGGGAGCTGTGTTCATGGCTTTGAGTCACTTGTTAAAGGCAGTGAGTGTTCATGCCAGCCTCTACCTCAATGTCAGCCTTCTGTTCTCCCAGGGCTGGTGGCAGGCTCCAGTTTCACTGCACCTCACTTCGTGGACCTAGATTAACAGTTCATGCGTAAAATGATGTAAGGACTATTTTAGAGCTTTTGGATTTTGTTCTTTTCATCCTTAAGACACAAGAGAAAATTAGAGTGAGGAGAGGCGGTGGGTCTGAATACTTCTATCTTCCATTCCCGTGTTCAGCTTCTTCCCTGCTCCCAAGTGCATTATTTCCCATGTTGATGACAAATGGCACCTCGGAGTTCAGCTGTCCCTTATCACACTCAGTGATTTACATCTCTCTTGGGAAAAGAGACAACTGATTTGGAATAAGCAAGCTATTCTTATTTTAGTATAATATATGTTCAGTATTTACAAAGTGTACATGGATGGGTAACCACTTCCTCCTTGTAGCAAAGCCATTAGCTAAGCATGACCATAGCAATAGGAATTTGATCGGAAGATTTGTGCTTATGTGAAAAATCCAGTTACAAGTACAGGAGAAGTGGAATTGAACATTCTGAATAGTCAGTAAGTTGCATATGTCATCGCACCCTGAACAGATAACTGACACTGGTTTAAATATTGAAAACCATGCACACAGCTCCTCAGGCCTCTTGCCGATCCCCAGACAAGCTTCTGCATTATGGCCTTTCCCCTGCTCTTCCCTCACCTGGAATATTTTCCATCCAACTATTTCTCTGCGTAACTCTTTCTTTATCCTGTTTCAAGTTTCTGTTCAAATATCCTGTTAGTAGACCAGCTGCTATTAATACTAAGCAACCTTTATAAATGGCAACTTCCTAATCATTCTCTTTTCCTCTTACTCTGTTAATGATTTTTCTTGGTGTGGATTGTTTCATGACATACTGTGCATGTATTGGCTTATCGATTTGGAACCCCCCCTGTAGTCTCACACCTGTAATCTCAGTACTTTGGGAGGCCAAGGCAGGAAGATTGCTTGAGGCCAGGTGTTTAAGACCAGCCTGGGGAACATGGACAGACCCCATCCCTACAAAAAAAAAAAAAAAAAAAAGTTGTTATAAACTTTCATGTGCAAGTCTTTGTGTGGATATAAGTTTTTATTTCTTTTGGGTGAATACTTAAGAATGAAATTACTGGATTGCCCATATAAACATGGTAAGTCCAGGTATAACTTTCTTAAAACTGCCAAAATGTTTTCAAAAGTAGTTGCTCATTGAGACATCTCTTAGTGTTGAGTTGCTCTTCTGTAAAACAAAGGGGTTTGATTAGATAATCTCTAAATTCCTGTCCAGTGTTTTGTGGCTCTAAGTTCTGTTGTATTAGACTTATTCTAAACCTTATTATTCCTCCTTTTCCTTTTGCATATCTTAGTTCCGATACCTTTATCTCATTCCTGTTAATATCAATTGATGAAGATGATGATGATGGTGATAGAAAGCTATGTGTGTCAGATACAGTGCTAAGCGTTTTACCTGAATTTTTTCTTTTAATCTTCACAATAAGCACTTGCAATAGATACTGTTCTTATAATTTATCTTCATAATGAAGAAGCTGAAGCTCAGAATAGTTACATAAGTTCCCGAGTTAGCAAAGCTATTAAATGGTAGAGTTGAGAAGCAACATGGAGTCTGCCTGGATCCTTCTAAATGACTGACTTCCTGGCCCTTGCTCTGATATTCTAGTTTTTACTTCATCTTTGATATGATTCTAAGATCTGCCTGGATGTATTCTGGACATATTTCACCTTCTCAATGTTGTTCATCAGTTTTTCTTCCATACCCTAGCATGACAATAGTGTTCAATGACCCAGCAACTTTCCAGAAGGCAACAAAAAAGGCAATTTAGAGAGTGAGGCAGGCTAAGATCATCTTACTTATGTCAGCTCCATTAAGTTTTCATTAACAGTCAGAATGGGGTTTCTCAAATCAGCATAATGCCAGTAAGCATTGCTTTGAAAAAAGAAATGCTTAACTAATAAGATATCTTGCCTGCACTTTATCTGAATCTAGAGAGCCCAGTCATTTCAAAGCATCATAGAGGTCATTGCCAATTTTGCACTAAACAATCAGCATCCCCTTTCTCATCAAGTGCTGAAATTGCCATGTTAGCTCTTTGCAGAGATCGGAACATGTTACTGGCTCTTCACGCTTTTCTGTGCAGTCATCATTAGGCACAACATGGACTCAGACATTGAGCATTATCATTTAGATTAGTAAAGTATTGTGTGAATATTCTGAACATTTCCTACTTAATTATTCTTTGGTATGGTCTTATGAGGCATAAGCCGATACTGTGTCGATCTCATTCCTCACATGCCAATAAAAGCCCATGCTTGCGAGTGAACCAGTTCTCATTTCCACATTATTTCTGGTGCTTATCAGCCAAAACCATTTAAAAAAAAGATTATTGATTTTTAAAAACTCCTGATGAGAGTTCTTAAATTGTTTTTTCTGAAATTACCTCTGTTCCACTCTTTACTTCTAGATTTGAGGAGTTAACAAATCCCAACTCCTTCATGAGTCTACTCCATTTTATTTTCACTGTTTTCATTCTTTGAATTTCTAGATCATTTATCATTACTCCCAGACATTTTAAATTTAATTCTTTGTTGTATTTTATCACTTGTGTTTCACTTGTAGAGAGGCATTGTGGCACACAAGGAAGAGTATGAACACCGAATCAGATAAATGTTGGCTTTACCACTTAAAAACAACGTGACCCTGGACAAGTTGTGTATCCACTGTAGTCCTCAATTCTCTCATCTTAAATAGCAGATAGTTGTGCTCACAAATTACAGCAATAATGGCTGTCTCGTGAGGTCATTCATTGCAAGCAATCAATGATAGAATGTTTGAATATCAGTATGTGGTAAATACTAACAAAATGGTAGTCCTTCATTCTTCGTCCTCCTACGTAGATTTTAAATTTCCCAAGGCAGAGTTGTGTCTTATGCCTCTGAACGTATCTTATCCGCTCATTCACTTCATAAAAATGTATTTGGCACCAACTATGTACTAAGCAAGGCACTCAGCACTGTGAATAATTGTGAACAAATCAAATATCCCTTTCCTTACGGACTTGTGATTTAGCAGAGGATATAGAAATGTGGTAAATAAATACTCTTAAATACTCTGTGACCTTTGTATTTGTACTTATTTCTTTCTCATTTGCCAATAATATGACTATTTTGGAATTGTACATAAATATTTTCAAATTGAACAAATAGAGACATTTTATAGATAGAATCTAGATTCTCTATTTTATTCCAATCGTAGTTGTTTCAAAGTATTTCATGGTAAGAAATCTCATATTTAAGAGTTAATGTTGGCATGGATGTGGAGAGATAGGAACACTCAGACACTGCTGGTAAGACTGAAAACTGGTGCAACCTCTAGTGAAAGTAATATGGAGATACCTCAAAGAACTATAACTAGAACTATCATTTGATCCAGCAATCCCAC